>JAMOIN010001220.1:0-112871 GCA_024666655.1 Dascyllus trimaculatus
ATATGAATTTCAAGCGGGAGGACAGTACCATCTGCGTTTTTTCCCTCCTTTGGCTTACATGCTGGGGATGAAACTGGGGGAGTGGTTTACCTTTGAGGAAAGGATGGCTCCCTACCCTGCGGATATAAAAGCGGGCCAGTATCACCTCTACTGCTATAGTGACGTGGTGCGTCATCAGGTGGTAGGTGACGCTTACGCTCCGCTCCTGAGAATTTTGGACGTTAAAGGAACTTTTGGTGACGTCGTTACCCAGTATTTTAACCCTGCCTACTATCTACCGGTAGCCAAGAACCACATTGAGAGCATTCTCATACAGATTAAATCGGACCAAAACCACCCCATCAATTTCACTTTTGGCAAGACCGTCGTCAAATTGCATTTTAAACCCATTCCATCTCAACGCTCTGTGTGAGAAAAAAAAAAAAAAGGCTATGTTGAGAGAAGATCCTCACCGTTTTGTGAGTTACTATGAAAATCTACTCTCCAGTAGGAGGTACTCTCCCTGGTTTCTACGGGTCTCCTGTCATGTACGGGAGAGGTATAGGCTCTATATTTTCAAAACTGTTTCGTTTTGTGGCCCCTCTGGTAAAGAAAGGTTTTAGCATAGTTAAACCTCACCTGGCTTCGGCCGCTAAAAACATAGCCTCTGATGTGCTAACCCACGCCGTTAATAAAGTACAAGGCCATCGAGAGGACGTCCAGGAAGGTTCAGGAGGTATCATGGTCTTGTCACGCAGGCTGCAAAGGCGACCTCCGGGGCGACGCCTCTCAACATCCTCTCATAAAGGCCGGCGCCGTAAAAAGAGGAAATCAGTCGGTACAAGCGGGCGTGCAAAGAGGAAGTCTGTGCGGGACACGGATATATTTTAAACGGGTCAAAAAAAAAACCACGGTTAAAAAAAAAAAAAAAGAAACATGGCTCTAATACATCACAAATCTCCAGAGTGCACCCTCGCAGAGCTGGATTTATTTTCAGCACCGATGACACAACTCAGTATCGAAGACAAAATCTACACGGAAATCTCCCCCATCTCTGCCGTTACTGACGGGGGACCCATAGAGTTTTTTATCCCCGGAGACGGCGAGAAGTATCTGGACCTGAATGATACTTTACTACACGTTCGCGCTAAAATTACAAACTTGAACGGTTCTAATTTGGCCAATGACGCTGCTGTGGGTCTCATCAACTACCCCCTGAACACCATTTTCGATCAATGCGACGTTATTCTGGGGGATAGATTGATCTCACAGTACCGCGCTACCGTCCCTACCGCGCATCGAGGCTCTACTCAACTTTTCAGAAGACGTCCTCAAGAGTCAGTTTAGCGCCGGTCTTTTTTACAAAGATACCGCCGGTGCTGTGGACTCTATAGTGACCGTGAACGGTCCTAATAGGGGGCTATGTAAGAGAGCCGGTTTCACCGCCAATTCCTCCGAAGTACACTTATTCGGCCCTCTCCACGGGGACATATTTTTTTCAGAGAGACTCCTTTTAAACTCTGTTGATTTGAGAATTAAATTGACTCGCGCCAGCGATGCATTTTGCCTCATGGGGGCTGAGAACTCCACCTTCCGTCTGAAAATATTAGGGGCCTCTTTGTTTGTTAAAAAAGTGTCTGTGTCCCCGGCGGTACGTCTGGGACACGCGGCAGCCCTGATGAAAGGTAACGCTCTGTACCCCCTGTCGCGCGTTAACGTGAAAACATACTCCATCCCCGAAAACTCTAGAATATGTACGCAGGAAAACCTCTTCCTGGGCACTATGCCTAAATATGTGGTTCTGGGCATGGTGCATCACGAGGCTTTTACAGGGAAAAGAAACCTGTCCCCCTTCCATTTTCACCACAACAACGTTGAATATCTGGCCCTGTGTCAGAACGGCAGACAAATTCCGGCCAAGGCCTTCCAGCCCCAATTTAACAACGGGTTAGCCGTGAGAGAGTTTTACAACATGTACCTGGCCACCGGGAGACATCTTAAAGATTTACCCCTGGGTATAGACCGTGAGGAATTTAACAACGGATACTCACTGTTTGTGTTTAATCTCAACCCCGCCGGCGATAACGATGCCCTGTCCACACGGTCTCAAATGGCAGTTTAAGACTGGAGATGAGATTCAGAGAACCGCTCCCCGCCACTACCACATTAATCATCTAAGCCTGTTACGACTCTGTTCTTGAAATAAATTCTAAAAGAGAAGTTTTGGTGGATTATTACTAAACCATGGACAATCTTCAGCTGGAGAATCTTTTGCATCGTCTGCTGGGAGACGTATTTTGCGGCGTGTGGGCCTCTGACCAACTCTCTGCTGAAGCAAACCTTCAAACCTCCGGCTTGTTTTATCGTCAACACACACCCGGGGCACATGCCTGGGGAGCACTGGTTGGCTCTAACTTTGGAAAAGAAAAATGAAGCCACCTTTTTTAACTCTTTTGGATTCCCTCCCGACTTTGTTCACTACCCTCCGACCATTTTAAAGTTTTTGGATGACCGTTCTCAAAACATCAGGTATCACACCGGTCAATTGCAACACCCCCTGTCGAACATTTGCGGTCAACACTGTGTTTTTTATCTCTGCCAAAGGGCCTGCGGATTATCTTTTGAACAAGCGTTGTCTTTGTACGGCGATGATGTGATAAAAAATGACCTGAAAGTGTACAACTTTGTGAAAAAATATCAACGTTGTATTAGAAATGAATCCGGCTGCTCCCCGGAACAGGGGAGTTGCTCTTTACAGCTGTTTAGAGAATGCTATACTTTTTAAAATACTTTTTGTTTCTTTATGATGTCATCTTGTCACGTCTTAAAAATTTCTTTTTGTTAGTTGTTGGAAAAAAAAAACACTGTACGCTTAAAATAAGATGAATAAACGCTTTATTGATGAAAGACAAAAAAAAAAAAAAGTGTGTTTACAATTGTTTATCATGACATGCTAATCCAGCAGGGGACAGAATGATTTGTTTTCTGTTTCTGCGCAATCTAGTCTCTGGTCTAAAGTTCTCTTTTTCTTCTTCTTCCTCATCCGTCTCGTGGGGTCTTATCCAACGTGGGGATAGAGTGACTTGTTTTCTGCTTCTGCGCAATCTGGTGTCTGGTCCAAAATCTCTCAAACCTTCTTCTTCTGTTTCCTGCGGGTCACGACGGGTGTGCCGTAACGATTTTCAAAACTCTGCAACCCGCCCTGTTTGAGGGACTGATATTGATCGCGCGCACGGGGGTTTTTCACAGAGGATAATGGAATATTTAGTTCGGACAGAGTGTTTAAAAATTGTGACCAGCCGGTCGGTGGTGAGGTTTGGGTTTTTTTGTAAGACGATGAGAGATGTTTAAATAAATCAATCATATGAGACCCGGTTACAACATTTCCCTTATGAAGAAATTCCCCCTTTGAATTCCATCCACTGTCACTGTCGGATAATTTGGTCAAGATGTAGTCGGCGTTTCTGCGATCTCGCGAGGGAAGGCTTTTTAAAACATCGTCGGCCGTATCGTCAAATCCTCTGGCGGAAGGAGAAGATGTCCGCGCGCCGGAGTCTCGGGGGTCTGTCTCCCCAGTCTGATCCTGCAGCGTGAGAGTCACCAGTCTCTGGTCTTTCCTGTCCTGTTTCATGAGGGTCAGATATCTTTGTAACAAGGCGTTGTATTTTTTAATTTTTTCATAAGAACTCAGTCCAGGCTCTTGTAATACGGCCCTCATTCTGTCATCCAGATCATCCTCCGCGTTCTCGTTGATGGTAGGACCGGGGCCGGGGCGAGTGAGATGATTTAACTGATGCGGGGAGATGAGAAACATTTTCTGCGCCTTCTTTAGAGTCATTTTCTCTGAAGGAGCCCTCCTACCAGGTTTCCGATGATGGGTACGGCGGCGGAGAGCAGGGGTAAAAGAAAACCTCCAGACTGCTTTTTTAAAGCCTGGTGTTTATGCTTTAAACCGACTCTCTTATCGGCCAGCAGTTTAATAATTTTTTTCTGCCTTTTCAATTTTTTAAATTGTGTAGAGGGATGTTTCCCTTCAAAAGATTTAAAGCAATCTCACACAGCGCTTGAATAAGGTCCGGAGAACTGTGAATGAGAATGTCTTTACGCTTCATGGGCGAAGCGTGGTACAGAGCCCTGAGTAAGGGCGCGTTCCGTTTTATACGGGCCGACATGTTGAGACGCTGTTTTTGGAACATAAACGGTCGGCTGTTGGTGAGGAAGTACACCGGTCCTCAGTCTGTATCATTCTGGACACGTAGGTGTGAGGTCGACCAATAAATACCCGTAAGGTTCTTTAGTAGCGTCTTCAAAGCTCTCTAAAAGAACGCCTTCTGTGAAGGGAACATTTGATGAGCTAATATGTTTATCTGCAGCTTATCCCGGGGGTTTTTAAACATGACGAGATAATTGCTGTTCAAACTGATGGTGCGACTGAATTTGCCTCGGTGAAACACATTTTGAGTTAGCATGATAACGCTCATGAGCTTATGGTGGCGTAGCTGGGTGAAGACTTTAACGACCTCGGGATGGTCGGAAGCTTGAAAAATGACGTCGTCCAGAATGACCAAATGTGTTTTATCGGGCAGAAACAAGTTTTCATCTTCAAAAGAATCAGGCAGTCCTTCAACAAATTTAATGTTTTTATTCATCTTTTGCAGTACATCGTACATGGGCTGAAAAGAAGTGTAAATCCAGACAATGTTTTTGGGTACCCTGTTCATCACATGTTCACAGTGTTCCAGTACATTTTTAACAAAATAAGTCTTTCCGCAGCCTGAGGGCCCAGGCGATCAAACATGAAAAAGGAAAGATGAACCTCGGTTCGAAATCAGTTTCCTCCGTAACAGCGAGGTGTGACATTTTTCAGTAACCAAAAGGCAAAGATGTTCCGTCAGCGAGGAGGCATCGTTTGTCATACACCACCCTAAACTTTTTCTGAAATGTCGTGTTCTTTAAAACAAACCCGCTTTTATAGCGCACAATGTTGTGCTGCGGCATTTCAATCACCCTCTGCTGTGAATTGTGCAAAATTGGCGTGATCTTCTCATATTCCCATGTTTTTAAAAAAGAGAAATAATAATGGACCTGTCTTCCTATATTCCCACATATTAAAACGATACCAGAACAATGTTATTCTTCGCTTAAAAAACAGCTTTCAGTCAAGACGGACCCTGTAATGATGCGTGATAAATCAGAGGTCATATGTTGTAGTCTGGGTCTATCGCCAATGTGCTTTTCCCACACGGATCTGGGAGAAAATGCTCTTTATTGTAATAATAATAATAATAATACATTTTATTTGTCAAAAGCGCCTTTCAGGACACTCAAGGACACTTTACAACACAAAAAAATATACATGTCAAACAGCAATAAAACACAATAAAATACAAAGGCAATGAATAATGATAAAATCAGGCAGTAAAATCAGACGGTGCAGGTGAAAACAGACGGTGCAGTTGACCTCAGGTGGGATAGGCAGTTCTGAATAGGTGGGTTTTGAGTGTGGATTTAAAGAGAGTAAATGAGTCAATATTTCTGAGGTCAGGTGGTAAGGAGTTCCAGAGCCGGGGAGCAGAGCGGCTGAATGCTCTGCTCCCCATGGTGGTGAGACGGGCGGAGGGGACGGACAAGTTGATGGAAGAGGAGGATCTGAGAGAGCGAGAGGGAATATGGACATGGAGGAGGTCAGACAGATAAGGAGGGGCGAGGTTATGAATGGCTTTGAATGTTGCCAGCAGGATCTTAAAGTCAATGCGGAATTTGATAGGGAGCCAGTGGAGCTGCTGAAGAACAGGTGTGATATGGTGGATGGACGGTGTTCTGGAGATGATACGGGCAGCTGAGTTCTGAACCAGTTGGAGTTTATGGAGTGACTTGTGAGGGAGACCGAATAGAAGTGAATTGCAATAGTCCAGACGTGATGTGACAAGGCTATGGACAAGGATGGCAGTGGCGTGCGGGGTGAGGGAAGGGCGGAGGCGGTTAATGTTACGTAGATGAAAGTAAGCAGACCGGGTAACATTATTGATATGGGATTTGAATGATAGAGTGCTATCGAGGATGACACCCAAGCTCTTAACCTGTGGGGAGGGGGAGACCGAGGAGTTGTCAATTTGAATAGAAAAACTGTGGGTTTTGGAGAGTGTTGATTTGGTGCCAATGAGGAGAACCTCGGTTTTATCACTGTTTAGTTGTAGAAAATTTGAACTGAACCAGGTTTTAATGTCTGTAATGCAGTCAGTGAGGGAGGGGGGTGGGAGAGTGGAAGAGGGTTTAGTTGTTAGGTAGAGCTGGGTGTCATCCGCGTAGCAGTGGAAATGGATGTTATATTTACGGAAGATATTGCCAAGGGGAAGGAGGTAGATGATGAAGAGCAGGGGCCCCAGGACAGAGCCCTGGGGCACACCTGTAGTGACGGAGGTAGGGTTGGATCTGAAAGACTTGAGTTGAATGAACTGAGTGCGGCCGGAGAGGTAGGATGTGAACCAGTCAAATGGAGTGTGAGTAATGCCAATGGAAGATAGTCTGTTCAGGAGGGTGGTGTGACAGATGGTATCAAAGGCCGCACTCAGGTCAAGGAGGATGAGAATGGTGAGGAGGCCAGAATCAGCTGCCATTAGGAGGTCGTTGGTGATTTTTATGAGTGCTGTTTCTGTGCTATGGAGGGGGCGAAAACCAGACTGGAACTGTTCATACAGATTATTATGAGATAGATGAGAGTGGAGCTGGGTGGCAACTGTTTTTTCGAGAATTTTGGATATGAATGGTAAATTGGAAATAGGACGGAAGTTATTGAGGTTGGAAGGGTCAGCGCCAGGTTTTTTCAGTATTGGAGTAATTGCAGCGGTTTTGAAGGATGTAGGAACAGTTCCAGTGGTGAGAGAGGAGTGGATGATGGCAGAGATGAGGGGAACCAGAGAGGGGAGGGAGGCTTTGACCAAAACTGTAGGGAGGGGATCCAGCTGACAGGTAGATGGCTTGGACGAACGGATAAGGCTTGAAATTTCTGAGTGTGTGGGGAGCTGAAAGGTGGAAAAGGAGTTAGCGGTTGGGAAGGAGTCTGATGAGATGGAGGAAGAGGAGCTCTGACAAAGATTCTGGTGGATGTTCTGGATTTTTACAACAAAAAATGACATGAGGGAGTTACAGAATGCAGTAGAGTCTAGGTGCGGTGGTAGAGAGTCCAGGGGTCGGGAGAGATTATTAAACAGTGTGAACAATGACTTGGTGTTACCTTCATGAGAACTGATTAAACCGGAGTAATAGCGGGATTTAGAATGTGCAATACAATCCTTATAATGTAACATATGGTTTTTGTGCATATCTTTGTGAATTACAAGTCCAGTTCTTTTATGGAGCCGCTCAAGTCGCCGACCTTTGGCTTTCATGAGTCGAAGGTCATGTGTAAACCAAGGGGCGGAGGTGGAGAAGGAGACAGACCTGGTTTTTAAAGGAGCAAGTGAGTTGAGAATAGCGTGGAGTCCAGTGTTATAATGTGAAACCAGTTCATCAGGGGTGGATAAATTATGAATGTCCAGGAGGCGGTCAATACTAGAAGTGAGAACGTTTGAGTTAATGTCCTTAATATTACGGAAGGAGATGAGACGTGGGAGCTTAGCGGTAGAGAAAGTAAGGGTGACGTTGAATGAGATGAGAAAATGATCAGTTATTGGGAGTTCGTCAGCTGTACAGCCAAGAGGGGTGACACCAGAGCAGCAGATTAGATCCAGAATATGTCCTTTTGAATGCGTGGGAATGTTGGTATGCTGCTGTAATCCAAAGCTCTCCAAGCAGGACGCAAAATCTCTGGTAAGAGGGTGATTAATGTTGTCCATGTGAATATTGAAATCCCCTAACAGTATTATGTTTGGGGAGAGAGTGGATAGATGGGTGAGGAAAGCAGCAAAGTCATTTAAAAAGTCACTATTTGGTTTAGGGGGGCGGTAAACGGTTGCAATGATGGTAGGAGTAGGACCAGACAGTTCGCACACAGTGGATTCGAAGGAGCCGAAGACAGGGGCAGACACCGGCGAGACTTTCAGTTTCTTGCGGTAAATTATCGCGATACCTCCTCCCCGGCCGGAGCCGCGAGGTTGACAGATGTAAACAAACCCGGGAGGAGTGGCGTCATTTAGCTGAGAATAGTTGTTGCGTTGTTGCCATGTCTCGGTTAAACTAAGAAAATCTAACTTACGGTCAGTGAGGAGATCCTGGATGAGATGACCTTTGTTCGTGAGAGAGCGGATGTTTAGCAGACCGAAGTTGAGTGAGGTGTTGTTGCAGTTGGTGGTACTGTTAGCCAGCCGAGGAAGGCTGGCTAACACCCTGTGGTCAACGACCCGACCGGTGTTACGTGGAGGGCGTCGGGAGTTGGACCAGATGGATCCAATTGTGGTAGAGCTGTCTGTGCGGAAACTCCGGCGGGACCCACGGTGAATGTATCTCCGGGAGGGCAGGAAAGCGATGTCCGGGTGGAGGTGCAGTACAACCGGCAGAGGCTCAGACAGGTGGCAACGTAGTCGGAGGAGCTCGGCTGCCGAGTACTGGTACAGACCCGCCACTGGTAGGTGGGCAGGCGACAGGAAAAGCCAAACACACACGGACCAGATGGGTATCCTGCCAATCCACATTGTTAACGAGGTCTCAGAAAACGTAGACGTCAGGAGAATACACCAAGTACGAGAGCCGGCACAGGGCAGGTGAGCTAATGCTAGCCGACACACTTGACAGGTAAGCTGATGGAAGTCTTAATCCACACAGTGGTTTCAACCGCAGAGGTAGATAAAATTGGTCCTCGAAGTGAAGGCAACTGCACAGTCGGACACGTCTAAAAATAAGTTAAAATAGTTAGTTACCGGCGAGCAGCGGCAGCAAGTCGCGCCAGCGTTCACTCAACCGGAAGTCGTCATCCATTTCAAAATGTGACACTTTTTTCCCATTTGTGTGTATGGCACAGGCCGGGGGAATGCACGCATAGAAGGCACTTTTTGCAGCGTTCAACATAGACTTTTTGCAGCGTTCGCATAGAAGGCACTTTTGGCAGCGTTCAACAGTTTAGAATCGGCTCCGCACTCGGGACGTCCGATAATTTATGCTAATTTATGATGCGGTCATTACTTCCCCCACGGATCGGGGGGGGGGTTTCCATAATGTATGCTAATTTATGTACGGAGAGCAATAGATCCATCAAATTTTGACAGGAAGTGGTTAGATCCTCTCTCTCATGTTTGTAAACATTGATTTTGAAAAGCTGCAGCCTAGCCGTTTCTCATGCTCTCAAAAGTCTTTTCGCGGGCTGAAAATGCCACTTTTGCCACTCACTGTATGGAGTCAATTCCTTGATACAACGTGACTGGAAACAGCTTTTGCCTTCATATTTATCATATTTGAACAGCATCTGACAGTGAAACATATTTGTAAACATTGATTTTCAAAAAGTGCACTGTTGCTATTTCGCATGCTCTAAAACAGCTTTTCGCGGGCTGAAAATGCCACTTTTGCCACTCACTGTATGGAGTCAATTCCTTGATACAACGTGACTGGAAACAGCTTTTGCCTTCATATTTATCATATTTGAACAGCATCTGACAGTGAAACATGTTTGTAAAAATTGATTTTCAAAAAGTGCACTGTTGCTATTTCTAATGCTCTAAAACAGCTTTTCGCGGTCTGAAAATGCCACTTTTGATACTTACTGAATGGAGTCAATTCCTTGATACAACGTGACTGGACACAGCTTATGCCCTCATATTTATCATATTGGAACAGCATCTGACAGTGAAACATGTTTGTAAACATTGATTTTCAAAAACTGCAGTCGAGCTGTTTCTCATGCTCTAAAACGTCTTTTCGTGGGCTGAAATGCCACTTTTGATACTTACTGTATGGAGTAAATTCCTTGATACAACATAACTGGAAACAGCTTTTGCCTTCATATTTATCATATTTGAACAGCATCTGACAGTGAAACATGTTTGTAAACACTGATTTTGAAAAACTGCAGTCTAGCTGTTTCTCATGCTGTAAAACCGCTTTTCGCGGACTGAAAATGCCACTTTTGCCACTCACTGTAAGGAGTCAATTCCTTCATACAACGTGACTGGAAACAGCTTTTGCCTTCATATTTATCATATTTGAACAGCATCTGACAGTGACACATGTTTGTAAACATTGATTTTGAATAACTGCAGTCTAGCTGTTTCTCATGCTCTAAAATTGCTTTTCGCGGGCTGAAAATGCCACTTTTGCCACTCACTGTATGGAGTCAATTCCTTGATACAACGTGACTGGAAAAAGCTTTTGCCTTCATATTTATCATATTTGAACAGCATGTGACAGTGAAACATGTTTGTAAAAATTGATTTTCAAAAAGTACACTGTTGCTATTTCTAATGATCTAAAACAGCTTTTCGCGGTCTGAAAATGCCACTTTTGATACTTACTGTATGGAGTCAATTCCTTGATACAACGTGACTGGAAACAGCTTTTGCCTTCATATTTATCATATTTGAACAGCATCTGACAGTGAAACATGTTTGCAAAAATTGATTTTCAAAAAGTGCACTGTTGCTATTTCTAATGCTCTAAAACAGCTTTTCGCGGTCTGAAAATGCCACTTTTGATACTTACTGAATGGAGTCAATTCCTTGATACAACGTGACTGGACACAGCTTATGCCCTCATATTTATCATATTGGAACAGCATCTGACAGTGAAACATGTTTGTAAACATTGATTTTCAAAAACTGCAGTCGAGCTGTTTCTCATGCTCTAAAACGTCTTTTCGTGGGCTGAAATGCCACTTTTGATACTTACTGTATGGAGTAAATTCCTTGATACAACATAACTGGAAACAGCTTTTGCCTTAATATTTATCATATTTGAACAGCATCTGACAGTGAAACATGTTTGTAAACACTGATTTTGAAAAACTGCAGTCTAGCTGTTTCTCATGCTGTAAAACCGCTTTTCGCGGACTGAAAATGCCACTTTTGCCACTCACTGTAAGGAGTCAATTCCTTGATACAACGTTACTGGAAACAGCTTTTGCCTTCATATTTATCATATTTGAACAGCATCTGACAGTGAAACATGTTTGTAAACACTTATTTTGAAAAACTGCAGTCGACCTGTTTGTCATGGTCTAAAACAGCTTTTCGCGAGCTGAAAATGCCACTTTTGATACTTACTGTATGGAGTCCATTCTTTCATCCAACGTGACTGGAAATTGCTTTTGCCTTGATTTTAATCTTATTGCAACAGCATCTGACAGTGAAACATGTTTGTAAACATTGATTTTTAAAAACTGCAGTCTAGCTGTTTTTCATGCTCTAAAACCACTTTTCGCAGCTTGAAAATGCCACTTTTGCCACTCACTGCATGGAGTCCATTACTTGATACAACGTGACTGGAAACAGCTTTTGCCTTCATATTTATCATATTTGAACAGCATCTGACAGTGACACATGTTTGTAAACACTGATTTTGAAAAACTGCAGTCTGCCTGTTTCTCATGGTCTAAAACAGCTTTTCGCGAGCTGAAAATGCCACTTTTGATACTTACTGTATGGAGTCAAATCCTTGATCCAACGTGACTGGAAACAGCTTTTGCCTTCATATGTATCATACTTGAACAGCATCTGACAGTGAAACATGTTTGTACATATTGATTTAAAAAAACTGCAGTGTAGCTGTTTGTCATGCTCTAAAACAGCTTTTCGCGGGCTGAAAATGCCACTTTTGCCACTCACTGTATGGAGTCCAATACTTGATACAACTTGACAGGAAACAGCTTTTGCCTTCATATTTATCATATTTGAACAGCATCTGACAGTGAAACATGTTTGTAAACATTGATTTTGAAAAACTGCAGTCTACCTGTTTCTCATGCTCTAAAACAGCTTGTCGCGGGCTGAAAATGTCACTTTTGATACTTACTGTTTGGAGTCAATTCATGATACAACGTGACTGGAAACAGCTTTTGCCTTCATATTTATCATATTGGAACAGCATCTGACAGTGAAACATGTTTGTAAACATTGATTTTCAAAAGGTGCACTGTTGCTATTTCTATTGCTCTTAAACATCTTTTCGCGAGCTGAAAATACCACTTTTGATACCTACTGTATGGAGTCAATTCCTTGATCCAACGTGACTGGAAACAGCTGTTGCCTTCATTTTTATCATGTTTGAACAGCATCTGACAGTGAAACATGTTTGTAAACATTGATTTTCAAAAGGTGCACTGTTGCTATTTTTCATGCTCTAAAACAGCTTTTCGCGGGCTGAAAATGCACCTTTTGCCCCGTACTGGATGTAGTCAATTCCTTGATACAACGTGACTGGAAACAGCTTTTGCCTTCATTTTTTTCATATTTGAACAGCATCTGACAGTGAAACATGTTTGTAAACATTGATTTTGAATAACTGCAGTCTAGCTGTTTCTCATGCTCTAAAATTGCTTTTCGCCGGCTGAAAATGCCACTTTTGATACTTACTGTATGGAATCAAATCCTTGATCCAACGTGACTGGAAACAGCTTTTGTCTTCATATGTATCATACTTGAACAGCATCTGACAGTGAAAAATGTTTGTAAACATTGATTTTCAAAAAGTGCACTTTTGCTATTTCCCATGCTCTAAAACAGCTTTTCGCGGGCTGAAAATGCCACTTTTGATACTTACTGTATGGAGTCACTTCCTTGATACAACGTTACTGGAAACAGCTTTTGCCTTCATATTTATCATATTTGAACAGCATCTGACAGTGAAACATGTTTGTAAATATTGATTTAAAAAAACTGCAGTGTAGCTGTTTGTCATGCTCTAAAACAGCTTTTCGCGGCCTGAAAATGCCACTTTTGCCACTCACTGCATGGAGTCCAATACTTGATACAACTTGACTGGAAACAGCTTTTGCCTTCATATTTATCATATTTGAACAGCATCTGACAGTGAAACATGTTTGTAAACATTGATTTACAAAAGGTGCACTGTTGCTATTTCTAATGCTCTTAAACAGCTTTACGCGAGCTGAAAATGCCACTTTTGATACCTACTGTATGGAGTCAATTCCTTGATCCAACGTGACTGGAAACAGCTTTGCCTTCATATTTATCATATTTGAACAGCATCTGACAGTGAAACATGTTTCTAAACATTGATTTTCAAAAAGAGCACTGTTACTATTTCGAATGCTCCAAAAAAACTTTTCGCAGCTTGAAAATGCCACTTTTGCCACTCACTGTATGGAGTCAATTCCTTGATACAACGTTACTGGAAACAGCTTTTGCCTTCATATTTATCATATTTGAACAGCATCTGACAGTGAAACATGTTTGTAAACACTTATTTTGAAAAACTGCAGTCGACCTGTTTGTCATGGTCTAAAACAGCTTTTCGCGAGCTTGCCACTTTTGATACTTACTGTATGGAGTCCATTCTTTCATCCAACGTGACTGGAAACAGCTTTTGCCTTCATATTTATCATATTTGAACAGCATCTGACAGTGAAACATGTTTGTAAACATTGCGTGCGCTGAAAATGTCACTTTTGATACTTACTGTTTGGAGTCAATTCCTTGATACAACGTGACTGGAAATAGCTTTTGCCTTGATTTTAATCTTATTGGAACAGCATCTGACAGTGAAACATGTTTGTAAACATTGATTTTTAAAAACTGCAGTCTAGCTGTTTTTCATGCTCTAAAACCACTTTTCGCAGCTTGAAAATGCCACTTTTGCCACTCACTGCATGGAGTCCATTACTTGATACAACGTGACTGGAAACAGCTTTTGCCTTCATATTTATCATATTTGAACAGCATCTGACAGTGACACATGTTTGTAAACACTGATTTTGAAAAACTGCAGTCTGCCTGTTTCTCATGGTCTAAAACAGCTTTTCGCGAGCTGAAAATGCCACTTTTGATACTTACTGTATGGAGTCACTTCCTTGATACAACGTTACTGGAAACAGCTTTTGCCTTCATATTTATCATATTTGAACAGCATCTGACAGTGAAACATGTTTGTACATATTGATTTAAAAAAAACTGCAGTGTAGCTGTTTGTCATGCTCTAAAACAGCTTTTCGCGGGCTGAAAATGCCACTTTTGCCACTCACTGTATGGAGTCCAATACTTGATACAACTTGACAGGAAACAGCTTTTGCCTTCATATTTATCATATTTGAACAGCATCTGACAGTGAAACATGTTTGTAAACATTGATTTTCAAAAGGTGCACTGTTGCTATTTCTATTGCTCTTAAACATCTTTTCGCGAGCTGAAAATACCACTTTTGATACCTACTGTATGGAGTCAATTCCTTGATCCAACGTGAAGGAAAACAGCTGTTGCCTTCATTTTTATCATGTTTGAACAGCATCTGACAGTGAAACATGTTTGTAAACATTGATTTTCAAAAGGTGCACTGTTGCTATTTCTCATGCTCTAAAAAAGCTTTTCGCGGGCTGAAAATGCCACTTTTGCCCCGTACTGGATGGAGTCAATTCCTTCATACAATGTGACTGGAAACAGCTTTTGCCTTCATATTTATCATATTTGAACAGGATTTGACAGTGAAACATGTTTTTAAACATTGATTTTCAAAAACTGCACTTTGGCTATTTCTCATGCTCTGAAACAGCTTTTCGCGGGCTGAAAATTCCACTTTTGATACTTACTGTTTGGAGTCAATTCATGATACAACGTGACTGGAAACAGCTTTTGCCTTCATTTTTATCATATTGGAACAGCATCTGACAGTGAAACATGTTTGTAAACATTGATTTTCAAAAGGTGCACTGTTGCTATTTTTTAATGCTCTTAAACGTCTTTTCGCGAGCTGAAAATGCCACTTTTGATAACTACTGTATGGAGTCAATTCCTTGATCCAACGTGACTGGAAACAGCTGTTGCCTTCATTTTTATCATGTTTGAATAGCATCTGACAGTGAAACATGTTTGTAAACATTGATTTTCAAAAGGTGCACTGTTGCTATTTCTCATGCTCTAAAACAGCTTTTCGCGGGCTGAAAATGCCACATTTGCCCCGTACTGTATGGAGTCAATTCCGTGAAACAACGTGACTGGAAACAGCTTTTGCCTTCATATTTATCATATTTGAACAGCATCTGACAGTGAAACATGTTTGTAAACATTGATTTTGAAAAACTACAGTATAGCTGTTTCTCATGCTCTAAAACAGCTTTTCGCGGGCTGAAAATTCCACTTTTGCCACTTACTGTATGGAGTAAATTACTTGATACAACGTGACTGGAAACAGCTTTTGCCTTCATATTTATCATATTTGAAAACCATCTGACAGTGAAACATGGTTGTAAACATTGATTTTGAAAAGGTCCACTGTTGCTATTTCTACTGCTCTTCAACAGCTTTTCGCGGGCTGAAAATTACACTTTTGCCACTCTCTGTATGGAGTCCTTTAATTGATACAACGTGACTGGAAACAGCTTTTGCCTTCATATTTATCATATTTGAACAGCATCTGACAGTGAAACATGTTTGTAAACATTGAATTTGAAAAACTGCAGTCTACCTGTTTCTCATGCTCTAAAACAGCTTTTCGCGGCCTGAAAATGCAACTTTTGATACTTACTGTATGGAGTCAATTCCTCCATACAACGTGACTGGAAACAACTTTTGCCTCCAATGTTTTCATATTTGAATAGCATCTGACAGTGAAACATGTTTGTAAACATTGATTTTTAAAAACTGCAGTCTAGCTATTTCTAATGCTCTTAAACAGCTTTTCGCGGGCTGAAAATGCCACTTTAGCCACTCACTGCATGGAGTCCATTTCTTGATACAACGTGACTGGAAACAGCTCTTGCTATTTATCATATTTGAACAGCATCTGACAATGAAACATGTTTGTAAACATTGATTTTCCAGAGGTGCACTGCTGCTATTTCTATTGCTCTTAAACAGCTTATCGCGGTCTGAAAATGCCACATTTGCCTCTCACTGTATGAGTCCATTACTTGATACAACATGACTGGAAACAGCTTTTGACTTCATATTTGTCAAATTTGAACAGCATCTGACAGTGAAACATGTTTGTAAACATTGATTTTCAAAAAGTGCACTGTTGCTATTTCTAATGCTCTAAAACAGCGTTTCCCTGGCTGAAAATGCCACTTTTGATAATTACTATATGGAGTCAATTCCTTGATACAACGTGACTGGAAACAGCTTTTGCCTTCATATTTATCATATTTGAACAGCATCTGAAAGTGAAACATGTTTGTAAACACTGATTTTGAAAAACTGCAGTCTAGCTGTTTCTCATGCTCTCAAACAGCTTTTCGCGGGCTGAAAATTCCACTTTTGAAACTCACTGTATGGAGTCAATTAGTTGATACAACGTGACTGGAAAAAGCTTTTGCCTTCATATTTATCATATTTGAACAGCATCTGTCAGTTAAACATGTTTGTAAACATTGATTTTGAAAAACTGCAGTCTAGCTGTTTCTCATGCTCTAAAACAACTATTCGCGGCTTGAAAATGCCACTTTTGCCACTCACTGTATGGAGTCAATTCCTCCATACAACGTGACTGGAAACAGCTTTTGCCTTCAAAATTTATCATATTTGAACAGCATCTGACAGTGAAACATGTTTGTAAACATTGATTTTCAAAAAGTACACTGTTGCTATTTCGCATGCTCTAAACTAGCTTTTCGCCTGCTGAAAATGCCACTTTTGATACTTACTGTATGGAGTCAATTCCTTGATACAACGTGACTGGAAACAGCTTTTGCCTTCATATTTATCATATTTGAACAGCATCTGACAGTGAAACATTTTTGTGAACATTGATTTTTAAAATCTGCAGTCTACCTGTTTCTCATGCTCTAAAACAGCTTTTCGCTGGCTGAAAATGCCAATTTTGCCACTCACTGTATGGAGTCAATTCCTTGATACAACATGACTGGAAACAGCTTTTGCCTTAATATTTATCATATTTGAACAGCATCTGACAGTGAAACATGTTTGTAAACATTGATTTTCAAAAAGTGCACTGTTGTTATGTCTAATGCTCTAAAACAGCTTTTCGCGGACTGAAAATGCAACTTTTGCCACACACTGTATGGAGTCCATTACTTGATACAACGTGACTGGAAACAGCTTTTGCCTTCATATTTATCATATTTGAACAGCATCTGACAGTGAAACATTTTTGTGAACATTGATTTTGAAAATCTGCCGGATACCTGTTTCTCATGCTCAAAATCAGCTTTTCGCGGGCTGAAAATGCCACTTTTGCCACTTACCTTATGGAGTCAATTCCTTGATACAACTTGACTGGAAACAGCTGTTGCCTTCATTTTTGTCATATTTGAACAGCATCTGCAGTGAAACATGTTTGAAAAACATTGATTTTCAAAAAGTGCACTGTTGCTATTTCTAATGCTCTGAAACAGCTTTTCGCGGGCTGAAAATGCCCCTTTTGCCACTCACTATATGTAGTCAATTCCTTGATACAACGTGACTGGAAACAGCTTTTGGCTTCATATTGATCATATTTGAACAGCATCTGACAGTGAAACATGTTTGTAAACATTGATTTTGAAAAACTGCAGTCTCGCGGTTTCTCATGCTCTAAAACAGCTTTTCACGGCCTGAAAGTGCCACTTTTTCAAATTACTGTATGGAGTCAATTCCTTGATACAAAGTGACTGGAGAGAGCTTTAGCCTTCATATTTATCATATTTGAAGAGCATCTGACAGTGAAACATGTTTGTAAACACTGATTTTGAAAAACTGCAGTCTCATTGTTTCTCATGCTCTGAAACAGCTTTTCGCGGGCTGAAAATGTCACTTTTGATACTTACTGTATGGAGTCAATTCCTTGACACAACGTGACAGGAAACAGCTTTTGCCTTCATTTTTTTCATATTTGAACAGCATCTGACAGTGAAACATGTTGGTAAACATTGATTCTCAAAAAGTGCACTGTTGCTATTTCTAATGCTCTAAAACAGCTTTTCGCGGGTGAAAATGCCACTTTTGCAACTCACTGTATTGAGTCAATTCCTTGATACAACGTGACTGGAAACAGCTTTTGCCTTCATATTTATCATATTTGAACAGCATCTGACAGTGAAACATGTTTGTAAACATTGATTTTCAAAAAGTGCACTGTTGCTATTTCTAATGCTCTAAAACAGCTTTTCGGGGGCTGAAAATGACACTTTTGCCACTCACTATATGTAGTCAACTGCTTGATACAACGTGAATGGAAAAAGCTTTTGGCTTCATATTTATCATATTTGAACAGCATCTGACAGTGAAACATGTTTGTAAACATTGATTTTGAAAAACTGCAGTCTAGCTGTTTCTCATGCTCTAAAACAGCTTTTCGCGGGCTCAAAGTGCCACTTTTGCCACTTACTGTATGGAGTCAATTCCTTGATACAACGTAACTGGAAACAGCTTTTGCTTTCATTTTTATCATAGTTGAACAGCATCTGACAGTGAAACATGTTTGTAAACATTGATTTTGAAAAACTGCAGTCTCGCGGTTTCTCATGCTCTAAAACAGCTTTTCACGGCCTGAAAGTGCCACTTTTTCAAATTACTGTATGGAGTCAATTCCTTGATACAAAGTGACTGGAGAGAGCTTTAGCCTTCATATTTATCATATTTGAAGAGCATCTGACAGTGAAACATGTTTGTAAACACTGATTTTGAAAAACTGCAGTCTCATTGTTTCTCATGCTCTGAAACAGCTTTTCGCGGGCTGAAAATGCCACTTTTGATACTTCCTGTATGGAGTCAATTCCTTGACACAACGTGACAGGAAACAGCTTTTGCCTTCATTTTTTTCATATTTGAACAGCATCTGACAGTGAAACATGTTGGTAAACATTGATTCTCAAAAAGTGCACTGTTGCTATTTCTAATGCTCTAAAACAGCTTTTCGCGTGCTGAAAATGCCACTTTTGCAACTCACTGTATTGAGTCAATTCCTTGATACAACGTGACTGGAAACAGCTTTTGCCTTCATATTTATCATATTTGAACAGCATCTGACAGTGAAACATGTTTGTAAACATTGATTTTCAAAAAGTGCACTGTTGCTATTTCTAATGCTCTAAAACAGCTTTTCGGGGGCTGAAAATGACACTTTTGCCACTCACTATATGTAGTCAACTGCTTGATACAACGTGAATGGAAACAGCTTTTGGCTTCATATTTATCATATTTGAACAGCATATGACAGTGAAACATGTTTGTAAACATTGATTTTGAAAAACTGCAGTCTAGCTGTTTCTCATGCTCTAAAACAGCTTTTCGCGGGCTCAAAGTGCCACTTTTGCCACTTACTGTATGGAGTCAATTCCTTGATACAACGTAACTGGAAACAGCTTTTGCTTTCATTTTTATCATAGTTGAACAGCATCTGACAGTGAAACATGGTTGTAAACATTGATTTTGAAAAACTGCAGTCTAGCTGTTTCTCAAGCTCGAAAACGACTTTTCGCGTGCTGAAAATGCAACTTTTGATACTTACTGTATGGAGTAAACTCCTTGATACAACGTGACTGGAAACAGCTTTTGCCTTCATATTTATCATATTTGAACAGCATCTGACAGTGAAACATGTTTGTAAACATTGATTATGAAAAACTGCAGTCTAGCTGTTTCTCATGCTCTAAAACAGCTTTTCGCGGGCTGAAAATGCCACTTTTGCCAATCACTGTATAGAGTGCATTACTTGATAGAACGTGACTGGAAACCGCTTTTGCCTTCATATTGATCATATTTGAACAGCATCTGACAGTGAAACATGTTTGTAAACATTGATTTTCAAATTGTGCACTGTTGCTATGTCTAATGCTCTAAAACAGCTTTTCGCGGGCTGATAATGCCACTTTTGCCACTCACTGTATGGAGTCAATTCCTTGATACAACATGACTGGAAACAGCTTTAGCCTTCATATTTATCATATTTGAACAGCATCTGACAGTGAAACATGTTTGTAAACATTGGTTTTGAAAAACTGCAGTCTACCTGTTTCTAATGCTCTAAAACAGCTTTTCGCGGGCTGAAAATGCCACTTTTGCCACTCACTGTATGGAGTCAATTCCTTCATCCAACGTGACTGGAAACAGCTTTTGCCTTCATATCTATCATATTTGAACAGCATCTGACAGTGAAACATGTTTGTAAACATTGATTTTCAAATTGTGCACTGTTGCTATGTCTATTGCTCTAAAACAGCTTTTCGCGGGCTGAAAATGCCACTTTTGCCACTCACTGAATTGAGTCAATTCCTTCATACAACCTGACTGGAAACAGCTTTTGCCTTCATATTTATCATATTTGAACAGCATCTGACAGTGAAACATGTTTGTATACATTGATTTTAAAAAAGTGCACTGTTGCTTTTTCTACTGCTCTAAAGCAGCTTTTCGCGGGCTGAAAATGCCACTTTTGCCACTTACTGTATGGAGTCAATTCCTTCATCCAACGTGACTGGAAAAAGCTTTTGCCTTCATATATATCATATTTGAACAGCATCTGACAGTGAAACATGTTTGTAAACATTGATTTTCAAATTGTGCACTGTTGCTATGTCTATTGCTCTAAAACAGCTTTTCGCGGGCTGAAAATGTCACTTTTGCCACTCACTGTATTGAGTCAATTCCTTCATACAACCTGACTGGAAACAGCTTTTGCCTTCATATTTATCATATTTGAACAGCATCTGACAGTGAAACATGTTTGCATACATTGATTTTAAAAAAGTGCACTGTTGCTATTTCTATTGCTCTAATACAGCTTTTCGCGGGCTGAAAATGCCACCTTTGCCATTTACTGTATGGAGTCAATTCCTTTATACAAAGTGACTGGAAAAAGCTTTTGCCTTCATATTTATTATATTTAAACAGCATCTGACAGTGAAACATGTTTGTAAACATTGATTTTCAAATTGTAAACTGTTGCTATGTCTAATGCTCTAAAACAGCTTTTCGCGCGCTGAAAATGCCACTTTTGCCACTCACTGTATGGAGTCAATTCCTTAATACAATGTGACTGGAAACAGCTTTTGCCTTCATATTTATCATATTTGAACAGCATCTGACAGTGAAACATGTTGGTAAACATTGATTCTCAAAAAGTGCACTGTTGCTATTTCTAATGCTCTAAAACAGCTTTTAGCGGGCTGAAAATGCCACTTTTGCCACTCACTGTATTGAGTCAATTCCTTGATACAACGTGACTGGAAACAGCTTTTGCCTTCATATTTTTCATATTTGAACAGCATCTGACAGTGAAACATGTTTGTAAACATTGATTTTCAAAAAGTGCACTGTTGCTATTTCTAATGCTCTAAAACAGCTTTTAGCGGGCTGAAAATGCCACTTTTGCCACTCACTGTATTGAGTCAATTCCTTGATACAACGTGACTGGAAACAGCTTTTGCCTTCATATTTATCATATTTGAACAGCATCTGACAGTGAAACATGTTTGTAAACATTGATTTTCAAAAAGTGCACTGTTGTTATTTCTAATGCTCTAAAACAGCTTTTCGCGAGCTGAAAATGCCACTTTTGATACTTACCGTATGGAGTCAATTCCTTGATACAACGTTACAGGAAACAGCTTTTGCCTTCATTTTTATCATATTTGAACAGCATCTGACAGTAAACATTGATTTTCAAAAAGTGCACTGTTGCTATTTCTATTGCTCTAAAACAGCTTGTCGCTGGCTGAAAATTCCACTTTTGTCACTTACTGTACGGAGTCAATTCCTTGATAAAATGTGACTGGAAACAGGTTTTGCCTTCATATTCATCATATTTGAATTGCATCATACAGTGAAACATGTTTGCAAACATTGATTTTTAAAAACTGCAGTCTAGCTGTTTCTCATGCTCTAAAACAGGTATTCGCGGCCTGAAAACGCAACTTTTGATACTTACTGTATGGAGTCAATTCCTTGATACAACGTGACTGGAAAGAGCTTTTGCCTTCATATTTATCATATTTGAACAGCAGCTGACCGTGAAACATGTTTGTAAACACTGATTTTGAAAAACTGCAGTCTAGCTGTTTCTCATGCTCTAAAACAGCTTTTCGCGGGCTGAAAATGACACTTTTGCCAGTCACTATACGTAGTCAATTCCTTGATACAACATGACTAGAAACAGCATTTGCCTTCATATTTGTCATATTTGAAAAGCATCTGACAGTGAAACATGTTTGTAAACATTGATTTTCAAAAAGTGCACTGTTGCAATTTCTAATGCTCTAAAACAGCTTTTCGCGGGCTGAAAATGAGACTTTTGCCAGTCACTACATGTAGTCTATTCCTTGATACAACGTGACTGAAAACAGCTTTTGCCTTCATATTTATCATATTTGAACAGCATCTGACAGTGAAACATGTTTGTACACGCTGATTTTCAAAAGTGCACTGTTGCTATTTCTAATGCTCTAAAACAGCTTTTCCTTGACTGAAGATGCCACTTTTGATACTTACTGTATGGAGTCAATTCCTTGACACAACGTGACTGGAAACAGCTTTTGCCTTCATATTTATCATATTTGAACAGCATCTCACAGTGAAACATTTTTGCACACATTGATTTTGAAAAACTGCACTCTAATTGTTTCTCATGCCTTGAAACAGCTTTTCGCGGGCTGAAAATGCCACGTTTGCCACTTACTGTATGGAGTCAATTCCTTGATACAACGTGACTGGAAACAGCTTTTGCCCTCATTTTTATCATATTTGAACAGCATCTGACAGTGAAACATGTTTGTAAACATTATTTTTGAAAAACTGCAGTCTAGCTGTTTCTCATGCTCTAAAAAAGCTTTTTGCTGGCTAAAAATGCCACTTTTGCCACTCACTGTATGGAGTCAATTCCTTGATACAACGTGACTGGAAACAGCCTTTGCCTTCATATTTATCATATTTGCACAGCATCTGACAGTGAAACAAGTTTGTAAACATTGATTTTTAAAAACTGCAGTCTACCTGTTTCTAATGCTCTAAAACCGATTTTCGTATTCTGAAAATGCCACTTTTGCCACTCACTGTGTGGAATCAATTCCTTGATACAACGTGACTGGAAACAGCTTTTGCCTTCATATTTATCATATTTGAACAGCATCTGACAGTGAAACATGTTTGTAAACATTGATTTTGAAAAACTGCAGACTAGCTGTTATTCCTGCTCTAAAACAGCTTTTCGCGGGCTGAAATTGCCACTTTTGCCACTTACTGTATGGAGTCAATTCCATGATACAACGTGACTGGAAACAGCTTTTGCCTTCATATTTATCATATCTGAACAGCATCTGACACTGAAACATGTTTGTAAACATTGATTTTTAAAAACTGCAGTCTACCTGTTTCTCATGCTCTTAAACAGCTTTTCGCGGGCTGAAAATGCCACTTTTGAAACTTACTGTATGGAGTCAATTCCCTTACACAAAGTGACTGGAGAGAGCTTTAGCCTTCATATTTATCATATTTGAACAGCATCTGACAGTGAAACATGTTTGTAAACACTGATTTTGAAAAACTGCAGTCTTATTGTTTCTCATGCTCTGAAACAGCTTTTCGCGGGCTGAAAATGCCACTTTTGATACTTACTGAATGGAGTCAATTCCTCCATACAACGTGACTGGAAACAGCTTTTGCCTTCATATTTATCATATTTGAACAGCATCTGACAGTGAAACATGTTTGTAAACATTGATTTTAAAAAACTGCAGTCAACCTGTTTCTAATGCTCTAAAACAGCTTTTCGCGGGCTGAAAATGCCACTTTTGCCACTTACTGTTTTGAGTCAATTCCTTGATACAACGTGACCGGAAACAGCTTTTGCCTTCATATTTATCATATTTAAACAGCATCTGACAGTGAAGCATGTTTGTAAACATTGATTTTCAAAAAGTGCACTGTTGCTATTTCTAATGCTCTAAAACAGCTTTTCGCGGGCTGAAAATGCCACTTTTGCCACTCACTGTATGGAGTCAATTCCTTGACACAACATGACTGGAAACAGCTTTTGCCCTCATATTTATAATATTTGAACAGCATCTGACAGTGAAACATGTTTGTAAACATTGATTTTGAAAAACTGCAGTCTAGCTGTTTCTAAAGCTCTAAAACAGCTCTTCGCGGGCTGAAAATGCCACTTTTGCCACTTACTGTATGGAGTCAATTACTTGATACAACGTGACTGGAAGCAGCTTTTGCCTTCATATTTATCATATTTGAACAGCATCTGACAGTGAAACATGTTTGTAAACATTGATTTTGAAAAACTGCAGTCTACCTGTTTCTAATGCTCTAAAACCGATTTTCGTATGCTGAAAATGCCACTTTTGCCACTCACTGTGTGGAATCAATTCCTTGATACAACGTGACTGGAATCAGCTTTTGCCTTCATATTTATCATATTTGAACAGCATCTGACAGTGAAACATGTTTGTAAACATTGATTTTGAAAAACTGCAGACTAGCTGTTTTTCCTGCTCTAAAACAGCTTTTCGCGGGCTGAAAATGCCACTTTTGCCACTTACTGTATGGAGTCCATTCCATGATACAACGTGACTGGAAACAGCTTTTGCCTTCATATTTATCATATCTGAACAGCATCTGACACTGAAACATGTTTGTAAACATTGATTTTTAAAAACTGCAGTCTACCTGTTTCTCATGCTCTTAAACAGCTTTTCGCGGGCTGAAAATGCCACTTTTGAAACTTACTGTATGGAGTCAATTCCCTTACACAAAGTGACTGGAGAGAGCTTTAGCCTTCATATTTATCATATTTGAAGAGCATCTGACAGTGAAACATGTTTGTAAACACTGATTTTGAAAAACTGCAGTCTTATTGTTTCTCATGCTCTGAAACAGCTTTTCGCGGGCTGAAAATGCCACTTTTGATACTTACTGAATGGAGTCAATTCCTCCATACAACGTGACTGGAAACAGCTTTTGCCTTCATATTTATCATATTTGAACAGCATCTGACAGTGAAACATGTTTGTAAACATTGATTTTAAAAAAGTGCACTGTTGCTATTTCTAATGCTCTAAAACAGCTTTTCCTTGACTGAAAATGCCACTTTTGATACTTACTGTATGGAGTCAATTCCTTGACACAACGTGACAGGAAACAGCTTTTGCCTTCATTTTTTTCATATTTGAACAGCATCTGACAGTGAAACATGTTTGTAAACATTGATTTTCAAAAAGTGCACTGTTGCTATTTCTAATTCTCTAAAAAAGCTTTTCGCGGGCTGAAAATGCCACTTTTGCCATTAACTGTATGGAGTCAATTCCTTGATACAACGTGACTGGAAACAGCTTTTGGCTTCATATTTATCATATTTGAACAGCATCTGACGGTGAAACATGTTTGTAAACATTGATTTTGAAAAACTGCAGTCTAGCTTTTTCTAATGCTCTAAAACAGCTTTTCGCGGGCTGAAAATGTCACTTTTGCCACTCACTGTATAGAGTCCATTACTTGATACAACGTGACCGGAAACAGCTTTTGCCTTCATATTTATCATTTTTGAACAGCATCTGACAGTGAAACATGTTTGTAAACATTGATTTTCAAAAAGTGCACTGTTACTATTTCTAATGCTCTACAACAGCTTTTCGCGGGCTGAAAATGCCAATTTTGCCACTCACTGTATGGAGTCAATTCCTTGATACAACATGACTGGAAACAGCTTTTGCCTTAATATCTATCATATTTGAACAGCATCTGAAAGTGAAACATGTTTGTAAACATTGATTTTCAAAAAGTGCACTGTTGCTATGTCTAATGCTCTAAAACAGCTTTTCGCGGGCTGAAAATGTCACTTTTGCCACACACTGTATGGAGTCCATTACTTGATACAACGTGACTGGAAACAGCTTTTGCCTTCATATTTATCATATTTGAACAGCATCTGACAGTGAAACATTTTTGTGAACATTGATTTTTAAAATCTGCAGTCTACTTGTTTCTCATGCTCTAAAACAGCTTTTCGCTGGCTGAAAATGCCAATTTTGCCACTCACTGTATGGAGTCAATTCCTTGATACAACATGACTGGAAACAGCTTTTGCCTTAATATTTATCATATTTGAACAGCATCTGAAAGTGAAACATGTTTGTAAACATTGATTTTCAAAAAGTGCACTGTTGCTATGTCTAATGCTCTAAAACAGCTTTTCGCGGGCTGAAAATGTCACTTTTGCCACACACTGTATGGAGTCCATTTCTTGATACAACGTGACTGGAAACAGCTTTTGCCTTCATATTTATCATATTTGAACAGCATCTGACAGTGAAACATTTTTGTGAACATTGATTTTTAAAATCTGCAGTCTACCTGTTTCTCATGCTCTAAAACAGCTTTTCGCTGGCTGAAAATGCCAATTTTGCCACTCACTGTATGGAGTCAATTCCTTGATACAACATGACTGGAAACAGCTTTTGCCTTCATATTTATCATATTTGAACAGCATCTGACAGTGAAACATGTTTGTAAACATTGATTTTCAAAAAGTGCACTGTTGTTATGTCTAATGCTCTAAAACAGCTTTTCGCGGACTGAAAATGCAACTTTTGCCACACACTGTTTGGAGTCCATTACTTGATACAACGTGACTGGAAACAGCTTTTGCCTTCATATTTATCATATTTGAACAGCATCTGACAGTGAAACATTTTTGTGAACATTGATTTTGAAAATCTGCCGGATTCCTGTTTCTCATGCTCTAAAACAGCTTTTCGCGGGCTGAAAATGCGACTTTTGCCACTTAATGTATGGAGTCAATTCCTTGATACAACTTGACTGGAAACAGCTGTTGCCTTCATTTTTGTCATATTTGAACAGCATCTGACAGTGAAACATGTTTGAAAAACATTGATTTTCAAAAAGTGCACTGTTGCTATTTCTAATCCTCTGAAACAGCTTTTCGCGGGCTGAAAATGCCCCTTTTGCCACTCACTATATGGAGTCAATTCCTTGATACAACGTGACTGGAAACAGCTTTTGGCTTCATATTGATCATATTTGAACAGCATCTGACAGTGAAACATGTTTGTAAACATTGATTTTGAAAAACTGCAGTCTCGCGGTTTCTCATGCTCTAAAACAGCTTTTCACGGCCTGAAAGTGCCACTTTTTCAAATTACTGTATGGAGTCAATTCCTTGATACAAAGTGACTGGAGAGAGCTTTAGCCTTCATATTTATCATATTTGAAGAGCATCTGACAGTGAAACATGTTTGTAAACACTGATTTTGAAAAACTGCAGTCTCATTGTTTCTCATGCTCTGAAACAGCTTTTCGCGGGCTGAAAATGCCACTTTTGATACTTACTGTATGGAGTCAATTCCTTGACACAACGTGACAGGAAACAGCTTTTGCCTTCATTTTTTTCATATTTGAACAGCATCTGACAGTGAAACATGTTGGTAAACATTGATTCTCAAAAAGTGCACTGTTGCTATTTCTAATGCTCTAAAACAGCTTTTCGCGTGCTGAAAATGCCACTTTTGCCACTCACTGTATTGAGTCAATTCCTTGATACAACGTGACTGGAAACAGCTTTTGCCTTCATATTTATCATATTTGAACAGCATCTGACAGTGAAACATGTTTGTAAACATTGATTTTCAAAAAGTGCACTGTTGCTATTTCTAATGCTCTAAAACAGCTTTTCGCGGGCTGAAAATGCCACTTTTGCCACTCACTGTATTGAGTCAATTCCTTGATACAACGTGACTGGAAACAGCTTTTGCCTTCATATTTATCATATTTGAACAGCATCTGACAGTGAAACATGTTTGTAAACATTGATTTTCAAAAAGTGCACTGTTGTTATTTCTAATGCTCTAAAACAGCTTTTCGCGAGCTGAAAATGCCACTTTTGATACTTACCGTATGGAGTCAATTCCTTGATACAACGTTACAGGAAACAGCTTTTGCCTTCATTTTTATCATATTTGAACAGCATCTGACAGTAAACATTGATTTTCAAAAAGTGCACTGTTGCTATTTCTAATGCTCTAAAACAGCTTTTCGGGGGCTGAAAATGACACTTTTGCCACTCACTATATGTAGTCAACTGCTTGATACAACGTGAATGGAAACAGCTTTTGGCTTCATATTTATCATATTTGAACAGCATCTGACAGTGAAACATGTTTGTAAACATTGATTTTGAAAAACTGCAGTCTAGCTGTTTCTCATGCTCTAAAACAGCTTTTCGCGGGCTCAAAGTGCCACTTTTGCCACTTACTGTATGGAGTCAATTCCTTGATACAACGTAACTGGAAACAGCTTTTGCTTTCATTTTTTCATAGTTGAACAGCATCTGACAGTGAAACATGTTTGTAAACATTGATTTTGAAAAACTGCAGTCTAGCTGTTTCTCAAGCTCGAAAACGACTTTTCGCGTGATGAAAATGCAACTTTTGATACTTACTGTATGGAATAAACTCCTTGATACAACGTGACTGGAAACAGCTTTTGCCTTCATATTTATCATATTTGAACAGCATCTGACAGTGAAACATGTTTGTAAACATTGATTATGAAAAACTGCAGTCTAGCTGTTTCTCATGCTCTAAAACAGCTTTTCGCGGGCTGAAAATGCCACTTTTGCCAATCACTGTATAGAGTGCATTACTTGATAGAACGTGACTGGAAACCGCTTTTGCCTTCATATTGATCATATTTGAACAGCATCTGACAGTGAAACATGTTTGTATACATTGATTTTAAAAAAGTGCACTGTTGCTATTTCTATTGCTCTAATACAGCTTTTCGCTGGCTGAAAATGCCACTTTTGCCATTTACTGTATGGAGTCAATTCCTTTATACAAAGTGACTGGAAAAAGCTTTTGCCTTCATATTTATTATATTTAAACAGCATCTGACAGTGAAACATGTTTGTAAACATTGATTTTCAAATTGTAAACTGTTGCTATGTCTAATGCTCTAAAACAGCTTTTCGCCCGCTGAAAATGCCACTTTTGCCACTCACTGTATGGAGTCAATTCCTTCATACAATGTGACTGGAAACAGCTTTTGCCTTCATATTTATCATATTTGAACAGCATCTGACAGTGAAACATGTTGGTAAACATTGATTCTCAAAAAGTGCACTGTTGCTATTTCTAATGCTCTAAAACAGCTTTTCGCGGGCTGAAAATGCCACTTTTGCCACTCACTGTATTGAGTCAATTCCTTGATACAACGTGACTGGAAACAGCTTTTGCCTTCATATTTATCATATTTGAACAGCATCTGACAGTGAAACATGTTTGTAAACATTGATTTTCAAAAAGTGCACTGTTGCTATTTCTAATGCTCTAAAACAGCTTTTCGCGGGCTGAAAATGCCACTTTTGCCACTCACTGTATTGAGTCAATTCCTTGATACAACGTGACTGGAAACAGCTTTTGCCTTCATATTTATCATATTTGAACAGCATCTGACAGTGAAACATGTTTGTAAACATTGAATTTGAAAAACTGCAGTCTACCTGTTTCTCATGCTCTAAAACAGCTTTTCGCGAGCTGAAAATGCCACTTTTGATACTTACCGTATGGCGTCAATTCCTTGATACAACGTGACAGGAAACAGCTTTTGCCTTCATTTTTATCATATTTGAACAGCATCTGACAGTAAACATTGACTTTCAAAAGGTCCACTGTTGCTATTTCTATTGCTCTAAAACAGCTTGTCGCTGGCTGAAAATTCCACTTTTGTCACTTACTGTACGGAGTCAATTCCTTGATAAAATGTGACTGGAAACAGCTTTTGCCTTCATATTCATCATATTTGAATTGCATCATACAGTGAAACAAGTTTGTAAACATTGATTTTTAAAAACTGCAGTCTACCTGTTTCTAATGCTCTAAAACCGATTTTCGTATGCTGAAAATGCCACTTTTGCCACTCACTGTGTGGAATCAATTCCTTGATACAACGTGACTGGAAACAGCTTTTGCCTTCATATTTATCATATTTGAACAGCATCTGACAGTGAAACATGTTTGTAAACATTGATTTTCAAAAAGTGCACTGTTGTTATTTCTAATGCTCTAAAACAGCTTTTCGCGAGCTGAAAATGCCACTTTTGATACTTACCGTATGGAGTCAATTCCTTGATACAACGTTACAGGAAACAGCTTTTGCCTTCATTTTTATCATATTTGAACAGCATCTGACAGTAAACATTGATTTTCAAAAAGTGCACTGTTGCTATTTCTATTGCTCTAAAACAGCTTGTCGCTGGCTGAAAATTACACTTTTGTCACTTACTGTACGGAGTCAATTCCTTGATAAAATGTGACTGGAAACAGGTTTTGCCTTCATATTCATCATATTTGAATTGCATCATACAGTGAAACATGTTTGCAAACATTGATTTTTAAAAACTGCAGTCTAGCTGTTTGTCATGCTCTAAAACAGGTATTCGCGGCCTGAAAACGCAACTTTTGATACTTACTGTATGGAGTCAATTCCTTGATACAACGTGACTGGAAAGAGCTTTTGCCTTCATATTTATCATATTTGAACAGCAGCTGACAGTGAAACATGTTTGTAAACATTGATTTTGAAAAACTGCAGTCTAGCTGTTTCTCATGCTCTAAAACAGCTTTTCGCGGGCTGAAAATGACACTTTTGCCAGTCACTATACGTAGTCAATTCCTTGATACAACATGACTAGAAACAGCATTTGCCTTCATATTTGTCATATTTGAAAAGCATCTGACAGTGAAACATGTTTGTAAACATTGATTTTCAAAAAGTGCACTGTTGCAATTTCTAATGCTCTAAAACAGCTTTTCGCGGGCTGAAAATGAGACTTTTGCCAGTCACTACATGTAGTCTATTCCTTGATACAACGTGACTGAAAACAGCTTTTGCCTTCATATTTATCATATTTGAACAGCATCTGACAGTGAAACATGTTTGTACACGCTGATTTTCAAAAGTGCACTGTTGCTATTTCTAATGCTCTAAAACAGCTTTTCCTTGACTGAAGATGCCACTTTTGATACTTACTGTATGGAGTCAATTCCTTGACACAACGTGACTGGAAACAGCTTTTGCCTTCATATTTATCATATTTGAACAGCATCTCACAGTGAAACATTTTTGCACACATTGATTTTGAAAAACTGCACTCTAATTGTTTCTCATGCCTTGAAACAGCTTTTCGCGGGCTGAAAATGCCACGTTTGCCACTTACTGTATGGAGTCAATTCCTTGACACAACGTGACTGGAAACAGCTTTTGCCCTCATTTTTATCATATTTGAACAGCATCTGACAGTGAAACATGTTTGTAAACATTATTTTTGAAAAACTGCAGTCTAGCTGTTTCTCATGCTCTAAAAAAGCTTTTTGCTGGCTAAAAATGCCACTTTTGCCACTCACTGTATGGAGTCAATTCCTTGATACAACGTGACTGGAAACAGCCTTTGCCTTCATATTTATCATATTTGCACAGCATCTGACAGTGAAACAAGTTTGTAAACATTGATTTTTAAAAACTGCAGTCTACCTGTTTCTAATGCTCTAAAACCGATTTTCGTATTCTGAAAATGCCACTTTTGCCACTCACTGTGTGGAATCAATTCCTTGATACAGCGTGACTGGAAACAGCTTTTTCCTTCATATTTATCATATTTGAACAGCATCTGACACTGAAACATGTTTGTAAACATTGATTTTTAAAAACTGCAGTCTACCTGTTTCTCATGCTCTTAAACAGCTTTTCGCGGGCTGAAAAAGCCACTTTTGAAACTTACTGTATGGAGTCAATTCCCTTACACAAAGTGACTGGAGAGAGCTTTAGCCTTCATATTTATCATATTTGAACAGCATCTGACAGTGAAACATGTTTGTAAACACTGATTTTGAAAAACTGCAGTCTTATTGTTTCTCATGCTCTGAAACAGCTTTTCGCGGGCTGAAAATGCCACTTTTGATACTTACTGAATGGAGTCAATTCCTCCATACAACGTGACTGGAAACAGCTTTTGCCTTCATATTTATCATATTTGAACAGCATCTGACAGTGAAACATGTTTGTAAACATTGATTTTAAAAAAGTGCACTGTTGCTATTTCTAATGCTCTAAAACAGCTTTTCCTTGACTGAAAATGCCACTTTTGATACTTACTGTATGGAGTCAATTCCTTGACACAACGTGACAGGAAACATCTTTTGCCTTCATTTTTTTCATATTTGAACAGCATCTGACAGTGAAACATGTTTGTAAACATTGATTTTCAAAAAGTGCACTGTTGCTATTTCTAATTCTCTAAAAAAGCTTTTCGCGGGCTGAAAATGCCACTTTTGCCATTAACTGTATGGAGTCAATTCCTTGATACAACGTGACTGGAAACAGGTTTTGCCTTCATATTTATCATATTTGAACAGCATCTGACAGTGAAACATTTTTGTGAACATTGATTTTTAAAATCTGCAGTCTACCTGTTTCTCATGCTCTAAAACAGCTTTTCGCTGGCTGAAAATGCCAATTTTGCCACTCACTGTATGGAGTCAATTCCTTGATACAACATGACTGGAAACAGCTTTTGCCTTAATATTTATCATATTTGAACAGCATCTGACAGTGAAACATGCTTGTAAACATTGATTTTCAAAAAGTGCACTGTTGTTATGTCTAATGCTCTAAAACAGCTTTTCGCGGACTGAAAATGCAACTTTTGCCACACACTGTATGGAGTCCATTACTTGATACAACGTGACTGGAAACAGCTTTTGCCTTCATATTTATCATATTTGAACAGCATCTGACAGTGAAACATTTTTGTGAACATTGATTTTGAAAATCTGCCGGATACCTGTTTCTCATGCTCTAAAACAGCTTTTCGCGGGCTGAAAATGCGACTTTTGCCACTTAATGTATGGAGTCAATTCCTTGATACAACTTGACTGGAAACAGCTGTTGCCTTCATTTTTGTCATATTTGAACAGCATCTGCAGTGAAACATGTTTGAAAAACATTGATTTTCAAAAAGTGCACTGTTGCTATTTCTAATGCTCTGAAACAGCTTTTCGCGGGCTGAAAATGCCCCTTTTGCCACTCACTATATGTAGTCAATTCCTTGATACAACGTGACTGGAAACAGCTTTTGGCTTCATATTTATCATATTTGAACAGCATCTGACAGTGAAACATGTTTGTAAACATTGATTTTGAAAAACTGCAGTCTCGCGGTTTCTCATGCTCTAAAACAGCTTTTCGCGGCCTGAAAGTGCCACTTTTTCAAATTACTGTATGGAGTCAATTCCTTGATACAAAGTGACTGCAGAGAGCTTTAGCCTTCATATTTATCATATTTGAAGAGCATCTGACAGTGAAACATGTTTGTAAACACTGATTTTGAAAAACTGCAGTCTCATTGTTTCTCATGCTCTGAAACAGCTTTTCGCGGGCTGAAAATGCCACTTTTGATACTTACTGTATGGAGTCAATTCCTTGACACAACGTGACAGGAAACAGCTTTTGCCTTCATTTTTTTCATATTTGAACAGCATCTGACAGTGAAACATGTTGGTAAACATTGATTCTCAAAAAGTGCACTGTTGCTATTTCTAATGCTCTAAAACAGCTTTTCGCGTGCTGAAAATGCCTCTTTTGCAACTCACTGTATTGAGTCAATTCCTTGATACAACGTGACTGGAAACAGCTTTTGCCTTCATATTTATCATATTTGAACAGCATCTGACAGTGAAACATGTTTGTAAACATTGTTTTTCAAAAAGTGCACTGTTGCTATTTCTCATGCTCTAAAACAGCTTTTCGCGGGCTCAAAGTGCCACTTTTGCCACTTACTGTATGGAGTCAATTCCTTGATACAACGTAACTGGAAACAGCTTTTGCTTTCATTTTTATCATAGTTGAACAGCATCTGACAGTGAGACATGGTTGTAAACATTGATTTTCATAAGGTCCACTGTTGCTATTTCTACTGCTCTTAAACAGCTATTCGCTGGCTGAAAATTCCACTTTTGTCACTTACTGTACGGAGTCAATTCCTTGATAAAATGTGACTGGAAACAGCTTTTGCCTTCATATTCATCATATTTGAATTGCATCATACAGTGAAACAAGTTTGTAAACATTGATTTTTAAAAACTGCAGTCCACCTGTTTCTAATGCTCTAAAACCGATTTTCGTATGCTGAAAATGCCACTTTTGCCACTCACTGTGTGGAATCAATTCCTTGATACAACGTGACTGGAAACAGCTGTTGCCTTCATATTTATCATATTTGAACAGCATCTGACAGTGAAACATGTTTGTAAACATTGATTTTGAAATACTGCAGACTAGCTGTTTTTCCTGCTCTAAAACAGCTTTTCGCGGGCTGAAATTGCCACTTTTGCCACTTACTGTATGGAGTCAATTCCTTGATACAACGTAACTGGAAACAGCCTTTGCCTTCATATTTATCATATTTGAACAGCATCTGACAGTGAAACATGTTATTAAACATTGATTTTCAAAAAGTGCACTGTTGTTATTTCTAATGCTCAAAACAAGCTTTTCGCTGGCTGAAAATGCCACTTTTGCCATTTACTGTATGGAGTCAATTCCTTTATACAAAGTGACTGGAAAAAGCTTTTGCCTTCATATTTATCATATTTAAACAGCATGTGACAGTGAAACATGTTTGTAAACATTGATTTTCAAATTGTAAACTGTTGCTATTTCTAATGCTCTAAAACATCTTTTCGCGCGCTGAAAATGCCACTTTTGCCACTCACTGTATGGAGTCAATTCCTTGATACAACGTGACTGGAAACAGCTTTTGCCTTCATATTTATCATATTTGAACAGCATCTGACAGTGAAACATGTTTGTAAACATTGATTTTGAAAAACTGCAGTCAACCTGTTTCTAATGCTCTAAAACAGCTTTTCGGGGGCTGAAAATGCCACTTTTGCCACTTACCTTATGGAGTCAATTCCTTGATACAACGTGACTGGAAACAGTTATTGCCTTCATATTTATCATATTTAAACAGGATCTGCAAGTGAAGCATGTTTGTAAACATTGATTTTCAAAAAGTGCACTGTTGCTATTTGTAATGCTCTAAAACAGCTTTTCGCGGGCTGAAAATGCCACTTTTGCCACTCACTGTATTGAGTAAATTCCTTGATACAACGTGACTGGAAACAGCTTTTGCCTTCATATCTATCATATTTGAACAGCATCTGACAGTGAAACATGTTTGTTAACATTGATTTTCAAATTGTGCACTGTTGCTATGTCTAATGCTCTAAAACAGCTTTTCGCGGGCTGAAAATGCCACTTTTGCCACTCACTGTATGGAGTAAATTCCTTGATACAACATGACTGGAAACAGCTTTAGCCTTCATATTTATCATATTTGAACAGCATCTGACAGTGAAACATGTTTGTAAACATTGGTTTTGAAAAACTGCAGTCTACCTGTTTCTAATGCTCTAAAACAGCTTTTCGCGGGCTGAAAATGCCACTTTTGCCACTCACTGTATGGAGTCAATTCCTTCATACGTGACTGGAAACAGCTTTTGCCTTCATATATATCATATTTGAACAGCATCTGACAGTGAAACATGTTTGTAAACATTGATTTTCAAATTGTGCACTGTTGCTATGTCTATTGCTCTAAAACAGCTTTTCGCGGGCTGAAAATGTCACTTTTGCCACTCACTGTATTGAGTCAATTCCTTCATACAACCTGACTGGAAACAGCTTTTGCCTTCATATTTATCATATTTGAACAGCATCTGACAGTGAAACATGTTTGTAAACATTGATTTTCAAATTGTGCACTGTTGCTATTTCTATTGCTTTAAAACAGCTTTTGGCGGGCTGAAAATGTCACTTTTGCATTTACTGTATGGAGTCAATTCCTTGATACAAAGTGACTGGAAAAAGCTTTTGCCTTCATATTTATCATATTTAAACAGCATCTGACAGTCAAACATGTTTGTAAACATTGATTTTCAAATTGTAAACTGTTGCTATGTCTAATGCTCTAAAACAGCTTTTCGCGGGCTGAAAATGCCACTTTTGCCACTCACTGCATGGAGTCAATTCCTTGACACAACCTGACTGGAAAAAGCTTTTGCCTTCATATCTATCATATTTGAACAGCATCTGACAGTGAAACATGTTTGTAAACATTGACTTTGAAAAACTGCAGTCAACCTGTTTCTAATGCTCTAAAACAGCTTTTCGGGGGCTGAAAATGCCACTTTTGCCACTTACCTTATGGAGTCAATTCCTTGATACAACGTGACTGGAAACAGTTATTGCCTTCATATTTATCATATTTAAACAGGATCTGCAAGTGAAGCATGTTTGTAAACATTGATTTTCAAAAAGTGCACTGTTGCTATTTCTAATGCTCTAAAACAGCTTTTCGCGGGCTGAAAATGCCACTTTTGCCACTCACTGTATTGAGTAAATTCCTTGATACAACGTGACTAAAAACAGCTTTTGCCTTCATAAATATTATATTTGAACAGCATCTGACAGTGAAACATGTTTGTAAACATTGATTTTGAAAAACTGCAGTCTAGCTATTTCTAATGCTCTGAAACAGCTATTCGCGGGCTGAAAATGCCACTTTTGCCACTCACTGTATGGAGTAAATTCCTTGATACAACATGACTGGAAACAGCTTTAGCCTTCATATTTATCATATTTGAACAGCATCTGACAGTGAAACATGTTTGTAAACATTGGTTTTGAATAACTGCAGTCTACCTGTTTCTAATGCTCTAAAACAGCTTTTCGCGGGCTGAAAATGCCACTTTTGCCACTCACTGTATGGAGTCAATTCCTTCATCCAACGTGACTGGAAAAAGCTTTTGCCTTCATATATATCATATTTGAACAGCATCTGACAGTGAAACATGTTTGTAAACATTGATTTTCAAATTGTGCACTGTTGCTATGTCTATTGCTCTAAAACAGCTTTTCGCGGGCTGAAAATGTCACTTTTGCCACTCACTTTATTGAGTCAATTCCTTCATACAACCTGACTGGAAACAGCTTTTGCCTTCATATTTATCATATTTGAACAGCATCTGACAGTGAAACATGTTTGTATACATTGATTTTAAAAAAGTGCACTGTTGCTATTTCTATTGCTCTAACACAGCTTTTCGCTGGCTGAAAATGCCACTTTTGCCATTTACTGTATGGAGTCAATTCCTTTATACAAAGTGACTGGAAAAAGCTTTTGCCTTCATATTTATCATATTTAAACAGCATGTGACAGTGAAACATGTTTGTAAACATTGATTTTCAAATTCTAAACTGTTGCTATTTCTAATGCTCTAAAACAGCTTTTCGCGCGCTGAAAATGCCACTTTTGCCACTCACTGTATGGAGTCAATTCCTTCATACAATGTGACTGGAAACAGCTTTTGCCTTCATATTTATCATATTTTAACAGCATCTGACAGTGAAACTTGTTTGTAAACATTGATTTTGAAAAACTGCAGTCTACCTGTTTCTCATGCTCTATAACAGCTTTTCTCGGGCTGAAAATGCCACTTTTGCCACTTACCTTATGGAGTCAATTCCTTGATACAACGTGACTGGAAACAGCTTTTGCCTTCATATTTATCATATTTGAACAGCATCTGACAGTGAAACATGTTTGTAAACATTGGTTTTGAAAAACTGCACTCTACCTGTTTCTAATGCTCTAAAACAGCTTTTCGCGGGCTGAAAATGCCACTTTTGCCACTTACTGTTTGGAGTCAATTCCTTGATACAACGTGACTGGAAACAGTTATTGCCTTCATATTTATCATATTTAAACAGCATCTGACAGTGAAGCATGTTTGTAAACATTGATTTTCAAAAAGTGCACTGTTGCTATTTCTAATCCTCTAAAACAGCTTTTCGCGGGCTGAAAATGCCACTTTTGCCAATCACTGTATGGAGTCAATTCCTTCATCCAACGTGACTGGAAAAAGCTTTTGCCTTCATATTTATCATATTTGAACAGCATCTGACAGTGAAGCATGTTATTAAACATTGATATTCAAAAAGTGCACTGTTGTTATTTCTAATGCTCTAAACCAGCTTTTCGCGGGCTGAAAATGCCACTTTTGCCACTCACTGTATGGAGTAAATTCCTTGATACAACGTGACTGGAAACAGCTTTTGCTTTCATATCTATCATATTTGAAGAGCATCTGACAGTGAAACATGTTTGTAAACATTGATTTTCAAATTGTGCGCTGTTGCTATGTCTAATGCTCTAAAACAGCTTTTCGCGGACTGAAAATGCCACTTTTGCCACTCACTGTATGGAGTAAATTCCTTCATACAACATGACTGGAAACAGCTTTAGCCTTCATATTTATCATATTTGAACAGCATCTGACAGTGAAACATGTTTGTAAACATTGGTTTTGAAAAACTGCAGTCTACCTGTTTCTAATGCTCTAAAACAGCTTTTCGCGGGCTGAAAATGCCACTTTTGCCACTCACTGTATGGAGTCAATTCCTTCATCCAACGTGACTGGAAAAAGCTTTTGCCTTCATATCTATCATATTTGAACAGCATCTGACAGTGAAACATGTTTGTAAACATTGATTTTCAAATTGTGCACTGTTGCTATGTCTATTGCTCTAAAACAGCTTTTCGCGGGCTGAAAATGCCACTTTTGCCACTCACTGTATTGAGTCAATTCCTTCATACAACCTGAATGGAAACAGCTTTTGCCTTCATATTTATCATATTTGAACAGCATCTGACAGTGAAACATGTTTGTATACATTGATTTTAAAAAAGTGCACTGTTGCTATTTCTATTGCTCTAATACAGCTTTTCGCTGGCTGAAAATGCCACTTTTGCCATTTACTGTATGGAGTAAATTCCTTTATACAAAGTGACTGGAAAAAGCTTTTGCCTTCATATTTATCATATTTAAACAGCATGTGACAGTGAAACATGTTTGTAAACATTGATTTTCAATTTGTAAACTGTTGCTATGTCTAATGCTCTAAAACAGCTTTTCGCGCGCTGAAAATGCCACTTTTGCCACTCACTGTATGGAGTCAATTCCTTCATACAATGTGACTGGAAACAGCTTTTGCCTTCATATTTATCATATTTGAACAGCATCTGACAGTGAAACTTGTTTGTAAACATTGATTTTAAAAAACTGCAGTCTACCTGTTTCTCATGCTCTATAACAACTTTTCGCGGGCTGAAAACGCCACTTTTGCCACTTACCTTATGGAGTCAATTCCTTGATACAACGTGACTGGAAACAGCTTTTGCCTTCATATTTATCATATTTGAACAGCATCTGACAGTGAAACATGTTTGTAAACATTGGTTTTTAAAAACTGCAGTTTACCTATTTCTAATGCTCTAAAACAGCTTTTCGCGGGCTGAAAATGCCACTTTTGCCACTCACTGTATGGAGTCAATTCCTTGATACAACGTGACTGGAAACAGCTTTTGCCTTCATATCTATCATATTTGAACAGCATCTGACAGTGAAACATGTTTGTAAACATTGATTTTCAAATTGTGCACTGTTGCTATGTCTATTGCTCTAAAACAGCTTTTCGCGGACTGAAAATGCCACTTTTGCAACTCACTGTATTGAGTCAATTCCTTCATCCAACGTGACTGGAAACAGCTTTTGCCTTGATATCTATCATATTTGAACAGCATCTGACAGTGAAACATGTTTGTAAACATTGATTTTAAAAAAGTGCACTGTTGCTATTTCTCATGCTCTAATACAGCTTTTCGCTGGCTGAAAATCCCACTTTTGCCATTTACTGTATGGAGTAAATTCCTTGATACAACGTAACTGGAAACAGCCTTTGCCTTCATATTTATCATATTTGAACAGCATCTGACAGTGAAACATGTTTGTAAACATTGATTTTGAAAAACTGCAGTCAACCTGTTTCTAATGCTCTAAAACAGCTTTTCGCGGGCTGAAAATGCCACTTTTGCCACTCACTGTATGGAGTCAATTCCTTCATACAACGTGACTGGAAACAGCTTTTGCCTTCATATCTATCATATTTGAACAGCATCTGACAGTGAAACATGTTTGTAAACATTGATTTTCAAAAAGTGCACTGTTGCTATTTCTAATGCTCTAATACAGCTTTTCGCGGGCTGAAAATGCCACTTTTGCCATTTACTGTATGGAGTAAATTCCTTTATACAAAGTGACTGGAAAAAGCTTTTGCCTTCATATTTATCATATTTAAACAGCATGTGACAGTGAAACATGTTTGTTAACATTGATTTTCAAATTGTGCACTGTTGCTATGTCTAATGCTCTAAAACAGCTTTTCGCGGGCTGAAAATGCCACTTTTGCCACTCACTGTATGGAGTCAATTCCTTCATACAATGTGACTGGAAACAGCTCTTGCCTTCATATTTATCATATTTGAACAGCATCTGGCAGTGAAACATGTTTGTAAACATTGATTTTCAAAAACTGCAGTCAACCTGTTTCTCATGCTCTATAACAGCTTTTCGCGGGCTGAAAATGCCACTTTTGCCACTTACCTTATGGAGTCAATTCCTTGATCCAACGTGACTGGAAACAGCTTTTGCCTTCATATTTATCATATTTGAACAGCATCTGGCAGTGAAACATGTTTGTAAACATTGATTTTCAAAAACTGCAGTCAACCTGTTTCTAATGCTCCAAAACAGCTTTTCGCGGGCTGAAAATGCCACTTTTGCCACTCACTATATGTAATCAATTCCTTGATACAACGTGACTGGAAACAGCTTTTGCCTTCATATCTATCATATTTGAACAGCATCTGACAGTGAAACATGTTTGTAAACATTGATTTTCAAATTGTGCACTGTTGCTATGTCTATTGCTCTAACCTCTTAGGACCTGGCGTACATTTGCGTGGACATCACATTTTGGGTTATGTCACCACAGTAGTTATTTATGCTTAACTGAGGCCTTATTGACACGTGTGGGGGCCCTTACACTGCCTTCTGGTGGTGTCAGAAGAGTACACCACCCTACAGGAAAAATTCAAAATGGCGGAGAGCACAAGGGAAAAGTCAGGTGACCACTCCAAATCCAAACATCGACAAGGTAAAAAATCCAGTCACATTTCACAGCTTATTTTGGTTTAGATATGCATAAAAGTGTTGTAAGTTTGCCATGACATGCAGATTTGGCAGAAATTAGTAAAAGTAATGATCTAGTACGTTGCTAAACACGATGTACACACATGTGTACAGAGGGGCTTAGCTTTGTTAAAAATGTTAATATGTTAACATAAATATGGCCAGGGACAGCAGATGGAAATGAGCTTATAGCTAACACTGGTGCAGCTAAAAAGCTCTACACATTCCCAGAAAATAAACAAACAATTAAATACATACATACATAAATTACATGGATTTGTAGTTGATTTTTTTCATGATTTTATTTCAAGAGCATTTTTCTCTACAAAGAGCACTGGAGTTATTTGATCTAATTGATGGAGACAAGTCAGATTTGGAAAATGTGTCTGACAATGATGATGCCATCCTGGATCTTGATTATCAACCCCCACCACAAGAGCAAAGCAGCAGTGAGGATGACAGTGGTGGTGATGAGGACCCCATCCCACAGCCCACTGAGCACACCAGGGGATGTAAACGTCTCCGTGATGAAAATAATGGTTAGCCAAGACCCAGTGGATATTTGTTTATTTTAGGCAGTTGGGGCTTCAGGGCTAGGTGAAGGATTCGAGAAAAACATATAGACACAGCACGATTTTTGTAGCAAAATGCTAATTTACAACACTTGTTGACAGATTCAGGGACAGGTACAGGTTCAGGATATGATGTAGCCACATCCCAAACTCCCAAACGTCACCGTCAAACTCAGCAGATTGAGGCTGATTGCTCAAATGATGGCCCAGAAGAGCCAACACCAGGACCAAGCCCTCAGGGACAGTCCAGTAAAGGTCCATCCAACCATTATCTATACACCGCTTAGTCCTCTGTAGGGTCGCGGGGGAACTGGAGCCTATCCCAGTCGACTCAGGGCGAAGGCAGGGGACACCCTGGACAGGTCGCCAGTCTATCACAGGCCTACATACAGAGACAAACAACCAAGCACACTCTCATTCACACCTACGGACAATTTTAGAATAATCAATTGACCTCAGCATGTTTTTGGACTGTGGGAGGAAGCCGGAGTACCCGGTGAGAACCCACGCATGCACAGGGAGAACATGCAAACTCCACACAGAAAGATCCCAGGCGTCCAAAGCAGGGCGCGAACCGGGGATCTTCTAGCTGTGAGCAGCTGTGTGCAACGCTGCTAACCACCGAGCCACCGTGCAGCCCCCTCCAGTAAAGGTAATTGTTCTTATTTTGGCACGCCTTGAAGGCAAATCTTCAAATTCCATTCATCAGTTACCCACTGACAAAACCATGAAAAATACAAAAAGAGGTTCTTCAGCAGAAGAACCACTGAAGATGGAAAAAGCAAAAGCAAAAGCAGTCAGGAAAGAAAACTGCTGTGTTCAAGGTGGAAATAAAGAGTTTTGCACTCTGTTACACAAAGGTGACTTTGTTGTGCTTTATGGAAATTCAGAACGAGTGTCCACATATGTGGACATAATTTTTCTCTAAAACTACATCATGTCAAAAGATAATACTTAGTTTTTATACTTGTCAGGTTCCAATAAGCCAAAATAGCAAAGAGAAATAAAAAATGCATATCAAACAAGAGCTCGGGTCCTAAGAGGCTAAAACAGCTTTTCGCGGACTGAAAATGCCACTTTTGCCACTCACTGTATTGAGTCAATTCCTTGATACAACGTAACTGGAAACAGCCTTTGCCTTCATATTTATCATATTTGAACAGCATCTGACAGTGAAACATGTTTGTAAACATTGATTTTGAAAAACTGCAGTCAACCTGTTTCTAATGCTCTAAAACAGCTTTTCGCGGGCTGAAAATGCCACTTTTGCCACTTACTGTTTGGAGTCAATTCCTTGATACAACGTGACTGGAAACAGTTATTGCCTTCATATTTATCATATTTAAACAGCATCTGACAGTGAAGCATGTTTGTAAACATTGATTTTCAAAAAGTGCACTGTTGCTATTTCTAATGCTCTAAAACAGCTTTTCGCGGGCTGAAAATGCCACTTTTGCCACTCACTGTATGGAGTCAATTCCTTCATCCAACGTGACTGGAAAAAGCTTTTGCCTTCATATCTATCATATTTGAACAGCATCTGACAGTGAAACATGTTTGTAAACATTGATTTTCAAAAAGTGCACTGTTGCTATTTCTATTGCTCTAATACAGCTTTTCGCGGGCTGAAAATGCCACTTTTGCCACTCACTGTATTGAGTCAATTCCTTCATACAACCTGACTGGAAACAGCTTTTGCCTTCATATTTATCATATTTGAACAGCATCTGACAGTGAAACATGTTTGTATACATTGATTTTAAAAAAGTGCACTGTTGCTATTTCTCATGCTCTAATACAGCTTTTCGCTGGCTGAAAATGCCACTTTTGCCATTTACTGTATGGAGTAAATTCCTTTATACAAAGTGACTGGAAAAAGCTTTTGCCTTCATATTTATCATATTTAAACAGCATGTGACAGTGAAACATGTTTGTAAACATTGATTTTCAAATTGTAAACTGTTGCTATGTCTAATGCTCTAAAACAGCTTTTCGCGAGCTGAAAATGCCACTTTTGATACTTACCGTATGGCGTCAATTCCTTGATACAACGTGACAGGAAACAGCTTTTGCCTTCATTTTTATCATATTTGAACAGCATCTGACAGTGAAACTTGTTTGTAAACATTGATTTTGAAAAACTGCAGTCTACCTGTTTCTCATGCTCTAATACAGCTTTTCGCTGGCTGAAAATGCCACTTTTGCCACTCACTGTATTGAGTCAATTCCTTCATACAACCTGACTGGAAACAGCTTTTGCCTTCATATCTATCATATTTGAACAGCATGTGACAGTGAAACATGTTTGTAAACATTGATTTTCAAATTGTAAACTGTTGCTATGTCTAATGCTCTAAAACAGCTTTTCGCGAGCTGAAAATGCCACTTTTGATAATTACCGTATGGCGTCAATTCCGTGATACAACGTGACAGGAAACAGCTTTTGCCTTCATTTTTATCATATTGGAACAGCATCTGACATTAAACATTGATTTTCAAAAGGTCCACTGTTGCTATTTCTATTGCTCTAAAACAGTTTGTCGCTGGCTGAAAATTCCACTTTTGTCACTTACTGTACGGAGTCAATTCCTTGATAAAATGTGACTGGAAACAGCTTTTGCCTTCATATTCATCATATTTGAATTGCATCATACAGTGAAACAAGTTTGTAAACATTGATTTTTAAAAACTGCAGTCTACCTGTTTCTAATGCTCTAAAACCGATTTTCGTATGCTGAAAATGCCACTTTTGCCACTCACTGTGTGGAATCAATTCCTTGATACAACGTGACTGGAAACAGCTTTTGCCTTCATATTTATCATATTTGAACAGCATCTGACAGTGAAACATGTTTGTAAACATTGATTTTGAAATACTGCAGACTAGCTGTTTTTCCTGCTCTAAAACAGCTTTTCGCGGGCTGAAATTGCCACTTTTGCCACTTACTGTATGGAGTCAATTCCATGATACAACGTGACTGGAAACAGCTTTTGCCTTCATATTTATCATATTTGAACAGCATCTGACAGTGAAACATGTTTGTAAACATTGATTTTTAAGAACTGCAGTCTACCTGTTTCTCATGCTCTTAAACAGCTTTTCGCGGGCTGAAAATGCCACTTTTGAAACTTACTGTATGGAGTCAATTCCCTTACACAAAGTGACTGGAGAGAGCTTTAGCCTTCATATTTATCATATTTGAACAGCATCTGACAGTGAAACATCTTATTAAACACTGATTTCCAAAAAGTGCACTGTTGTTATTTCTAATGCTCTAAACCAGCTTTTCGCGGGCTGAAAATGCCACTTTTGCCACTCACTGTATGGAGTAAATTCCTTGATACAACGTGACTGGAAACAGCTTTTGCCTTCATATCTATCATATTTGAACAGCATCTGACAGTGAAACATGTTTGTTAACATTGATATTCAAATTGTGCACTGTTGCTATGTCTAATGCTCTAAAACAGCTTTTCGCGGGCTGAAAATGCCACTTTTGCCACTCACTGTATGGAGTAAATTCCTTGATACAACATGACTGGAAACAGCTTTTGCCTTCATATTTATCATATTTGAACAGCATCTGACAGTGAAACATGTTTGTAAACATTGGTTTTGAAAAACTGCAGTCTACCTGTTTCTAATGCTCTAAAACAGCTTTTCGCGGGCTGAAAATGCCACTTTTGCCACTCACTGTATGGAGTCAATTCCTTCATCCAACGTGACTGGAAAAAGCTTTTGCCTTCATATCTATCATATTTGAACAGCATCTGACAGTGAAACATGTTTGTAAACATTGATTTTCAAATTGTGCACTGTTGCTATGTCTATTGCTCTAAAACAGCTTTTCGCGGGCTGAAAATGTCACTTTTGCCACTCACTGTATTGAGTCAATTCCTTCATACAACCTGACTGGAAACAGCTTTTGCCTTCATATTTATCATATTTGAACAGCATCTGACAGTGAAACATGTTTGTATACATTGATTTTAAAAAAGTGCACTGTTGCTATTTCTATTGCTCTAATACAGCTTTTCGCTGGCTGAAAATGCCACTTTTGCCATTTACTGTATGGAGTCAATTCCTTTATACAAAGTGACTGGAAAAAGCTTTTGCCTTCATATTTATCATTTTTAAACAGCATGTGACAGTGAAACATGTTTGTAAACATTGATTTTCAAATTGTAAACTGTTGCTATGTCTAATGCTCTAAAACAGCTTTTCGCGCGCTGAAAATTCCACTTTTGCCACTCACTGTATGGAGTCAATTCCTTAATACAATGTGACTGGAAACAGCTTTTGCCTTCATATTTATCATATTTGAACAGCATCTGACAGTGAAACTTGTTTGTAAACATTGATTTTGAAAAACTGCAGTCGACCTGTTTCTCATGCTCTATAACAGCTTTTCGCGGGCTGAAAATGCCACTTTTGCCACTTTCCTTATGGAGTTAATTCCTTGATACAACGTGACTGGAAATAGCTGTTGCCTTCATATTTATCATATTTGAACAGCATCTGACAGTGAAACATGTTTGTAAACATTGATTTTGAAAAACTGCAGTCAACCTGTTTCTAATGCTCTAAAACAGCTTTTCACGGGCTGAAAATGCCACTTTTGCAACTCACTGTATTGAGTCAATTCCGTGATACAACGTGACTGGAAACAGCTTTTGCCTTCATATTTATCATATTTGAACAGAATCTGACAGTGAAACATGTTGGTAAAAATTGATTCTCAAAAAGTGCACTGTTGCTATTTCTAATGCTCTAAAACAGCTTTTCGCGTGCTGAAAATGCCACTTTTGCAACTAACTGTATTGAGTCAATTCCTTGATACAACGTGACTGGAAACATCTTTTGCCTTCCTATTTATCATATTTGAACAGCATCTGACAGTGAATCATGTTTGTAAACACTGATTTTGAAAAACTGTAGTCTACCTTTTTCTCATCCTGTAAAACAGCTTTTCGCGGGCTTAAAATGACACTTTTGCCACTCACTGTATGGAGTCAATTCCTTGATACAACGTGACTGGAAAAAGCTTTTGCCTTCATATTTATCATATTTGAACAGCATCTCACATTGAAACATGTTTGTCAACATAGATTTTCAAAAACTGCACTGTTGCTATTTCTAATGATCTAAAACAGCTTTTCGCGGGCTGAAAATGCCACTTTAGCCACATACTGTATGGTGTCAATTCCTTCATACAACGTGACTGGAAAAAGCTTTTGCCTTCATAATTATCATATTTGAACAGCATCTGACAGTGAAACATGTTTGTAAACATTGATTTTCAAATTGTGCACTGTTGCTATGTCTAATGCTCTAAAACAGCTTTTCGCGGGCTGAAAATGCCACTTTTGCCACTCAATGTATGGAGTCAATTCCTTGATACAACGTGACTGGAAACAGCTTTTGCCTTCATATTTATCATATTTGAACAGCATCTGACAGTGAAACATGTTTGTAAACATTGATTTTGAAAAACTGCAGTCTAGCTGTTTCTCATGCTCTAAAACAGCTTTTCGCGGGCTGAAAATGCCACTTTTGCCACTCACTGTATGGAGTCAATTCCTTGATACAACGTGACTGGAAACAGCTTTTGCCTTCAAATTTATCATATTTGAACAGCATCTGACAGTGAAACATGTTTGTAAACATTGATTTTCAAAAAGTGCCCTTTTGCTATTTCTCATGCTCTAAAACAGCTTTTCGCGGGCTGAAAATGCCACTTTTGATACTTACTGTATGGAGTCAATTCCTTGATACAACGTGACTGGAAACAGCTTTTGCCTTCATATTTATCATATTTGAACAGCATCTGACAGTGAAACATTTTTGTGAACATTGATTTTTAAAATCTGCAGTCTACCTGTTTCTCATGCTCTAAAACAGCTTTTCGCTGGCTGAAAATGCCAATTTTGCCACTCACTGTATGGAGTCAATTCCTTGATACAACATGACTGGAAACAGCTTTTGCCTTAATATTTATCATATTTGAACAGCATCTGACAGTGAAACATGTTTGTAAACATTATTTTTGAAAAACTGCAGTCTAGCTGTTTCTCATGCTCTAAAAAAGCTTTTTGCTGGCTAAAAATGCCACTTTTGCCACTCACTGTATGGAGTCAATTCCTTGATACAACGTGACTGGAAACAGCCTTTGCCTTCATATTTATCATATTTGCACAGCATCTGACAGTGAAACATGTTTGTAAACATTGATTTTTAAAAACTGCAGTCTACCTGTTTCTAATGCTCTAAAACCGATTTTCGTATTCTGAAAATGCCACTTTTGCCACTCACTGTGTGGAATCAATTCCTTGATACAACGTGACTGGAAACAGCTTTTGCCTTCATATTTATCATATTTGAACAGCATCTGACAGTGAAACATGTTTGTAAACATTGATTTTGAAAAACTGCAGACTAGCTGTTTTTCCTGCTCTAAAACAGCTTTTCGCGGGCTGAAATTTCCACTTTTGCCACTTACTGTATGGAGTCAATTCCATGATACAACGTGACTGGAAACAGCTTTTGCCTTCATATTTATCATATCTGAACAGCATCTGACACTGAAACATGTTTGTAAACATTGATTTTTAAAAACTGTAGTCTACCTGTTTCTCATGCTCTTAAACAGCTTTTCGCGGGCTGAAAAAGCCACTTTTGAAACTTACTGTATGGAGTCAATTCCCTTACACAAAGTGACTGGAGAGAGCTTTAGCCTTCATATTTATCATATTTGAACAGCATCTGACAGTGAAACTTGTTTGTAAACACTGATTTTGAAAAACTGCAGTCTTATTGTTTCTCATGCTCTGAAACAGCTTTTCGCGGGCTGAAAATGCCACTTTTGATACTTTCTGAATGGAGTCAATTCCTCCATACAACGTGACTGGAAACAGCTTTTGCCTTCATATTTATCATATTTGAACAGCATCTGACAGTGAAACATGTTTGTAAACATTGATTTTGAAAAACTGCAGTCTAGCTTTTTCTAATGCTCTAAAACAGCTTTTCGCGGGCTGAAAATGTCACTTTTGCCACTCACTGTATAGAGTCCATTACTTGATACAACGTGACCGGAAACAGCTTTTGCCTTCATATTTATCATTTTTGAACAGCATCTGACAGTGAAACATGTTTGTAAACATTGATTTTCAAAAAGTGCACTGTTACTATTTCTAATGCTCTACAACAGCTTTTCGCGGGCTGAAAATGCCAATTTTGCCACTCACTGTATGGAGTCAATTCCTTGATACAACATGACTGGAAACAGCTTTTGCCTTAATATTTATCATATTTGAACAGCATCTGAAAGTGAAACATGTTTGTAAACATTGATTTTAAAAAAGTGCACTGTTGCTATTTCTAATGCTCTAAAACAGCTTTTCCTTGACTGAAAATGCCACTTTTGATACTTACTGTATGGAGTATTTGAACAGCATCTGACAGTGAAACATGTTGGTAAACATTGATTCTCAAAAAGTGCACTGTTGTTATGTCTAATGCGCTAAAACAGCTTTTCGCGGACTGAAAATGCAACTTTTGCCACACACTGTATGGAGTCCATTACTTGATACAACGTGACTGGAAACAGCTTTTGCCTTCATATTTATCATATTTGAACAGCATCTGACAGTGAAACATTTTTGTGAACATTGATTTTGAAAATCTGCCGGATACCTGTTTCTCATGCTCTAAAACAGCTTTTCGCGGGCTGAAAATGCGACTTTTGCCACTTAATGTATGGAGTCAATTCCTTGATGCAACTTGACTGGAAACAGCTGTTGCCTTCATTTTGATAATATTTGAACAGCATCTGCAGGGAAACATGTTTGAAAAACATTGATTTTCAAAAAGTGCACTGTTGCTATTTCTAATGCTCTGAAACAGCTTTTCGCGGGCTGAAAATGCCCCTTTTGCCACTCACTATATGTAGTCAATTCCTTGATACAACGTGACTGGAAACAGCTTTTGCCTTCATATTTATCATATTTGAACAGCATCTGACAGTGAAACATGTTTGTAAACATTGATTTTGAAAAACTGCAGTCTAGCGGTTTCTCATGCTCTAAAACAGCTTTTCGCGGCCTGAAAGTGCCACTTTTTCCAATTACTGTATGGAATCAATTCCTTGATACAAAGTGACTGGAGAGAGCTTTAGCCTTCATATTTATCATATTTGAAGAGCATCTGACAGTGAAACATGTTTGTAAACACTGATTTTGAAAAACTGCAGTCTCATTGTTTCTCATGCTCTGAAACAGCTTTTCGCGGGCTGAAAATGCCACTTTTGATACTTACTGTATGGAGTCAATTCCTTGACACAACGTGACAGGAAACAGCTTTTGCCTTCATTTTTTTCATATTTGAACAGCATCTGACAGTGAAACATGTTTGTAAACATTGATTTTCAAAAAGTGCACTGTTGCTATTTCTAATTCTCTAAAACAGCTTTTCGCGGGCTGAAAATGCCACTTTTGCCACTCACTGTATGGAGTCAATTCCTTGATACAACGTGACTGGAAACAGCTTTTGCCTTCATATTTATCATATTTGAACAGCATCTGACAGTGAAACATGTTTGTAAACATTGATTTTCAAAAAGTGCACTGTTGCTATTTCTAATGCTCTAAAACAGCTTTTCGGGGGCTGAAAATGACACTTTTGCCACTCACTATATGTAGTCAACTCCTTGATACAACGTGAATGGAAACAGCTTTTGGCTTCATATTTATCATATTTGAACAGCATCTGACAGTGAAACATGTTTGTAAACATTGATTTTAAAAAAGTGCACTGTTGCTATTTCTAATGCTCTAAAACAGCTTTTCCTTGACTGAAAATGCCACTTTTGGTACTTACTGTATGGAGTATTTGAACAGCATCTGACAGTGAAACATGTTGGTAAACATTGATTCTCAAAAAGTGCACTGTTGCTATTTCTAATGCTCTAAAACAGCTTTTCGCGGGCTGAAAATGCCACTTTTGCCACTCAGTGTATTGAGTCAATTCCTTCATCCAACGTGACTGGAAAAAGCTTTTGCCTTCATATCTATCATATTTGAACAGCATCTGACGGTGAAACATGTTTGTAAACATTGATTTTCAAAAAGTTCACTGTTGCTGTTTCTAATGCTCTAAAACAGCTTTTCGCGGGCTGAAAATGCCACTTTTGCCACTCACTGTATTGAGTCAATTCCTTGATACAACGTAACTGGAAACAGCCTTTGCCTTCATATTTATCATATTTGAACAGCATCTGACAGTGAAACATGTTATTAACATTGATTTTCAAACAGTGCACTGTTGTTATTTCTAATGCTCTAAACCAGCTTTTCGCGGGCTGAAAATGACACTTTTGCCACTCACTATATGTAGTCAACTGCTTGATACAACGTGAATGGAAACAGCTTTTGGCTTCATATTTATCATATTTGAACAGCATCTGACAGTGAAACATGTTTGTAAACATTGATTTTAAAAAAGTGCACTGTTGCTATTTCTAATGCTCTAAAACAGCTTTTCCTTGACTGAAAATGCCACTTTTGGTACTTACTGTATGGAGTATTTGAACAGCATCTGACAGTGAAACATGTTATTAACATTGATTTTCAAACAGTGCACTGTTGTTATTTCTAATGCTCTAAACCAGCTTTTCGCGGGCTGAAAATGCCACTTTTGCCATTTACTGTATGGAGTCAATTCCTTTATACAAAGTGACTGGAAAAAGCTTTTGCCTTCATATTTATCATATTTAAACAGCATGTGACAGTGAAACATGTTTGTAAACATTGATTTTCAAATTGTAAACTGTTGCTATGTCTAATGCTCTAAAACAGCTTTTCGCGCGCTGAAAATGCCACTTTTGCCACTCACTGTATGGAGTCAATTCCTTCATACAATGTGACTGGAAACAGCTTTTGCCTTCATATTTATCATATTTGAACAGCATCTGACAGTGAAACTTGTTTGTAAACATTGATTTTGAAAAACTGCAGTCTACCTGTTTCTCATGCTCTATAACAGCTTTTCGCGGGCTGAAAATGCCACTTTTGCCACTTACCTTATGGAGTCAATTCCTTGATACAACGTGACTGGAAACAGCTTTTGCCTTCATATTTATCATATTTGAACAGCATCTGACAGTAAAACATGTTTGTAAACATTGAATTTGAAAAACTGCAGTCACCCTGTTTCTAATGCTCTAAAACAGCTTTTCGCTGGCTGAAAATGCCACTTTTGCCACTTACTGTTTGGAGTCAATTCCTTGATACAACGTGACTGGAAACAGTTATTGCCTTCATATTTATCATATTTAAACAGCATCTGACAGTTAAGCATGTTTGTAAACATTGATTTTCAAAAAGTGCACTGTTGCTATTTCTAATGCTCTAAAACAGCTTTTCGCGGGCTGAAAATGCCACTTTTGCCACATACTGTATTGAGTCAATTCCTTGATACAACGTGACTGGAAACAGCTTTTGCCTTCATATTTATCATATTTGAACAGCATCTGACAGTGAAACATGTTATTAAACATTGATTTTCAAAAAGTGCACTGTTGCTATTTCTAATGCTCTAAAACAGCTTTTCGCGGGCTGAAAATGCCACTTTTGCAACTCACTGTATTGAGTCAATTCCTTGATACAACGTGACTGGAAACAGCTTTTGCCTTCATATTTATCATATTTGAACAGCATCTGACAGTGAAACATGTTTGTAAACATTGATTTTGAAAAACTGCAGTCAACCTGTTTCTAATGCTCTAAAACAGCTTTTCGCGGGCTGAAAATGCCACTTTTGCCACTTACTGTTTGGAGTAAATTCCTTGTTACAACGTGACTGGAAACAGTTATTGCCTTCATATTTATCATATTTAAACAGCATCTGACAGTGAAGCATGTTTGGAAACACTGATTTTCAAAAAGTGCACTGTTGCTATTTCTAATCCTCTAAAACAGCTTTTCGCGGGCTGAAAATGCCACTTTTGCCAATCACTGTATGGAGTCAATTCCTTCATCCAACGTGACTGGAAAAAGCTTTTGCCTTCATATTTATCATATTTGAAAAGCATCTGACAGTGAAGCATGTTATTAAACATTGATATTCAAAAAGTGCACTGTTGTTATTTCTAATGCTCTAAACCAGCTTTTCGCGGGCTGAAAATGCCACTTTTGCCACTTACCTTATGGAGTCAATTCCTTGAAACAACGTGACTGGAAACAGCTTTTGCCTTCATATTTATCATATTTGAACAGCATCTGGCAGTGAAACATGTTTGTAAACATTGATTTTCAAAAACTGCAGTCAACCTGTTTCTATTGCTCCAAAACAGCTTTTCGCGGGCTGAAAATGCCACTTTTGCTACTCACTTTATGTAATCAATTCCTTGATACAACGTGACTGGAAACAGCTTTTGCCTTCATATCTATCATATTTGAACAGCATCTGACAGTGAAACATGTTTGTAAACATTGATTTTCAAATTGTGCACTGTTGCTATGTCTATTGCTCTAAAACAGGTTTTCGCGGACTGAAAATGCCACTTTTGCCACTCACTGTATTGAGTCAATTCCTTGATACAACGTAACTGGAAACAGCCTTTGCCTTCATATTTATCATATTTGAACAGCATCTGACAGTGAAACATGTTTGTAAACATTGATTTTCAAATTGTAAACTGTTGCTATGTCTAATGCTCTAAAACAGCTTTTCGCGAGCTGAAAATGCCACTTTTGATAATTACCGTATGGCGTCAATTCCTTGATACAACGTGACAGGAAACAGCTTTTGCCTTCATTTTTATCATATTGGAACAGCATCTGACATTAAACATTGATTTTCAAAAGGTCCACTGTTGCTATTTCTATTGCTCTAAAACATTTTGTCGCTGGCTGAAAATTCCACTTTTGTCACTTACTGTACGGAGTCAATTCCTTGATAAAATGTGACTGGAAACAGCTTTTGCCTTCATATTCATCATATTTGAATTGCATCATACAGTGAAACAAGTTTGTAAACATTGATTTTTAAAAACTGCAGTCTACCTGTTTCTAATGCTCTAAAACCGATTTTCGTATGCTGAAAATGCCACTTTTGCCACTCACTGTGTGGAATCGATTCCTTGATACAACGTGACTGGAAACAGCTTTTGCCTTCATATTTATCATATTTGAACAGCATCTGACAGTGAAACATGTTTGGAAACATTGATTTTGAAATACTGCAGACTAGCTGTTTTTCCTGCTCTAAAACAGCTTTTCGCGGGCTGAAATTGCCACTTTTGCCACTTCCTGTATGGAGTCAATTCCATGATACAACGTGACTGGAAACAGCTTTTGCCTTCATATTTATCATATTTGAACAGCATCTGACAGTGAAACATGTTTGTAAACATTGATTTTTAAAAACTGCAGTCTACCTGTTTCTCATGCTCTTAAACAGCTTTTCGCGGGCTGAAAATGCCACTTTTGAAACGTACTGTATGGAGTCAATTCCCTTACACAAAGTGACTGGAGAGAGCTTTAGCCTTCATATTTATCATATTTGAACAGCATCTGACAGTGAAACATCTTATTAAACACTGATTTCCAAAAAGTGCACTGTTGTTATTTCTAATGCTCTAAACCAGCTTTTCGCGGGCTGAAAATGCCACTTTTGCCACTCACTGTATGGAGTAAATTCCTTGATACAACGTGACTGGAAACAGCTTTTGCCTTCATATCTATCATATTTGAACAGCATCTGACAGTGAAACATGTTTGTTAACATTGATTTTCAAATTGTGCACTGTGGCTATGTCTAATGCTCTAAAACAGCTTTTCGCGGGCTGAAAATGCCACTTTTGCCACTCACTGTATGGAGTAAATTCCTTGATACAACATGACTGGAAACAGCTTTAGCCTTCATATTTATCATATTTGAACAGCATCTGACAGTGAAACATGTTTGTAAACATTGGTTTTGAAAAACTGCAGTCTACCTGTTTCTAATGCTCTAAAACAGCTTTTCGCGGGCTGAAAATGCCACTTTTGCCACTCACTGTATGGAGTCAATTCCTTCATCCAATGTGACTGGAAACAGCTTTTGCCTTCATATTTATCATATTTGAACAGCATCTGACAGTGAAACTTGTTTGTAAACATTGATTTTGAAAAACTGCAGTCTACCTGTTTCTCATGCTCTATAACAGCTTTTCGCGGCCTGAACATGCCACTTTTGCCACTTTCCTTATGGAGTCAATTCCGTGATACAACGTGACTGGAAACAGCTTTTGCCTTCATATTTATCATATTTGAACAGAATCTGACAGTGAAACATGTTGGTAAAAATTGATTCTCAAAAAGTGCACTGTTGCGATTTCTAATGCTCTAAAACAGCTTTTCGCGTGCTGAAAATGCCACTTTTGCAACTAACTGTATTGAGTCAATTCCTTGATACAACGTGACTGGAAACATCTTTTGCCTTCCTATTTATCATATTTGAACAGCATCTGACAGTGAAACATGTTTGTAAACATTGATTTTCAAAAAGTGCACTGTTGCTATTTCTATTGCTCTAAAACAGCTTTTCGCGGGCTGAAAATGCCACTTTTGCCACTCACTGTATTGAGTCAATTCCTTGATACAACGTAACTGGAAACAGCCTTTGCCTTCATATTTATCATATTTGAACAGCATCTGACAGTGAAACATGTTTGTAAACATTGATTTTGAAAAACTGCAGTCAACCTGTTTCTAATGCTCTAAAACAGCTTTTCGCGGGCTGAAAATGCCACTTTTGCCACTCACTGTATTGAGTCAATTCCTTCATACAACCTGACTGGAAACAGCTTTTGCCTTCATATTTATCATATTTGAACAGCATCTGACAGTGAAACATGTTTGTATACATTGATTTTAAAAAAGTGCACTGTTGCTATTTCTCATGCTCTAATACAGCTTTTCGCTGGCTGAAAATGCCACTTTTGCCATTTACTGTATGGAGTAAATTCCTTTATACAAAGTGACTGGAAAAAGCTTTTGCCTTCATATTTATCATATTTAAACAGCATGTGACAGTGAAACATGTTTGTTAACATTGATTTTCAAATTGTGCACTGTTGCTATGTCTAATGCTCTAAAACAGCTTTTCGCGGGCTGAAAATGCCACTTTTGCCACTCACTGTATGGAGTCAATTCCTTCATACAATGTGACTGGAAACAGCTCTTGCCTTCATATTTATCATATTTGAACAGCATCTGGCAGTGAAACATGTTTGTAAACATTGATTTTCAAAAACTGCAGTCAACCTGTTTCTCATGCTCTATAACAGCTTTTCGCGGGCTGAAAATGCCACTTTTGCCACTTACCTTATGGAGTCAATTCCTTGATACAACGTGACTGGAAACAGCTTTTGCCTTCATATTTATCATATTTGAACAGCATCTGGCAGTGAAACATGTTTGTAAACATTGATTTTCAAAAACTGCAGTCAACCTGTTTCTAATGCTCCAAAACAGCTTTTCGCGGGCTGAAAATGCCACTTTTGCCACTCACTATATGTAATCAATTCCTTGATACAACGTGACTGGAAACAGCTTTTGCCTTCATATCTATCATATTTGAACAGCATCTGACAGTGAAACATGTTTGTAAACATTGATTTTCAAAAAGTGCACTGTTGCTATTTCTATTGCTCTAATACAGCTTTTCGCGCGCTGAAAATGCCACTTTTGCCACTCACTGTATTGAGTCAATTCCTTGATACAACGTAACTGGAAACAGCCTTTGCCTTCATATTTATCATATTTGAACAGCATCTGACAGTGAAACATGTTTGTAAACATTGATTTTGAAAAACTGCAGTCAACCTGTTTCTAATGCTCTAAAACAGCTTTTCGCGGGCTGAAAATGCCACTTTTGCCACTTACTGTTTGGAGTCAATTCCTTGATACAACGTGACTGGAAACAGTTATTGCCTTCATATTTATCATATTTGAACAGCATCTGACAGTGAAACATGTTTGTAAACATTGATTTTCAAAAAGTGCACTGTTGCTATTTCTATTGCTCTAATACAGCTTTTCGCGGGCTGAAAATGCCACTTTTGCGACTCACTGTATTGAGTCAATTCCTTCATACAACCTGACTGGAAACAGCTTTTGCCTTCATATTTATCATATTTGAACAGCATCTGACAGTGAAACATGTTTGTATACATTGATTTTAAAAAAGTGCACTGTTGCTATTTCTCATGCTCTAATACAGCTTTTCGCTGGCTGAAAATGCCACTTTTGCCATTTACTGTATGGAGTAAATTCCTTTATACAAAGTGACTGGAAAAAGCTTTTGCCTTCATATTTATCATATTTAAACAGCATGTGACAGTGAAACATGTTTGTTAACATTGATTTTCAAATTGTGCACTGTTGCTATGTCTAATGCTCTAAAACAGCTTTTCGCGGGCTGAAAATGCCACTTTTGCCACTCACTGTATGGAGTCAATTCCTCCATACAATGTGACTGGAAACAGCTCTTGCCTTCATATTTATCATATTTGAACAGCATCTGGCAGTGAAACATGTTTGTAAACATTGATTTTCAAAAACTGCAGTCAACCTGTTTCTCATGCTCTATAACAGCTTTTCGCGGGCTGAAAATGCCACTTTTGCCACTTACCTTATGGAGTCAATTCCTTGATACAACGTGACTGGAAACAGCTTTTGCCTTCATATTTATCATATTTGAACAGCATCTGGCAGTGAAACATGTTTGTAAACATTGATTTTCAAAAACTGCAGTCAACCTGTTTCTAATGCTCCAAAACAGCTTTTCGCGGGCTGAAAATGCCACTTTTGCCACTTACTGTTTGGAGTCAATTCTTTGATACAACGTGACTGGAAACAGTTATTGCCTTCATATTTATCATATTTGAACAGCATGTGACAGTGAAACATGTTTGTAAACATTGATTTTCAAATTGTAAACTGTTGCTATGTCTAATGCTCTAAAACAGCTTTTCGCGAGCTGAAAATGCCACTTTTGATACTTACCGTATGGCGTCAATTCCTTGATACAACGTGACAGGAAACAGCTTTTGCCTTCATTTTTATCATATTTGAACAGCATCTGACAGTGAAACTTGTTTGTAAACATTGATTTTGAAAAACTGCAGTCTACCTGTTTCTCATGCTCTAATACAGCTTTTCGCTGGCTGAAAATGCCACTTTTGCCACTCACTGTATTGAGTCAATTCCTTCATACAACCTGACTGGAAACAGCTTTTGCCTTCATATCTATCATATTTGAACAGCATGTGACAGTGAAACATGTTTGTAAACATTGATTTTCAAATTGTAAACTGTTGCTATGTCTAATGCTCTAAAACAGCTTTTCGCGAGCTGAAAATGCCACTTTTGATAATTACCGTATGGCGTCAATTCCGTGATACAACGTGACAGGAAACAGCTTTTGCCTTCATTTTTATCATATTGGAACAGCATCTGACATTAAACATTGATTTTCAAAAGGTCCACTGTTGCTATTTCTATTGCTCTAAAACAGTTTGTCGCTGGCTGAAAATTCCACTTTTGTCACTTACTGTACGGAGTCAATTCCTTGATAAAATGTGACTGGAAACAGCTTTTGCCTTCATATTCATCATATTTGAATTGCATCATACAGTGAAACAAGTTTGTAAACATTGATTTTTAAAAACTGCAGTCTACCTGTTTCTAATGCTCTAAAACCGATTTTCGTATGCTGAAAATGCCACTTTTGCCACTCACTGTGTGGAATCAATTCCTTGATACAACGTGACTGGAAACAGCTTTTGCCTTCATATTTATCATATTTGAACAGCATCTGACAGTGAAACATGTTTGGAAACATTGATTTTGAAATACTGCAGACTAGCTGTTTTTCCTGCTCTAAAACAGCTTTTCGCGGGCTGAAATTGCCACTTTTGCCACTTACTGTATGGAGTCAATTCCATGATACAACGTGACTGGAAACAGCTTTTGCCTTCATATTTATCATATTTGAACAGCATCTGACAGTGAAACATGTTTGTAAACATTGATTTTTAAAAACTGCAGTCTACCTGTTTCTCATGCTCTTAAACAGCTTTTCGCGGGCTGAAAATGCCACTTTTGAAACGTACTGTATGGAGTCAATTCCCTTACACAAAGTGACTGGAGAGAGCTTTAGCCTTCATATTTATCATATTTGAACAGCATCTGACAGTGAAACATCTTATTAAACACTGATTTCCAAAAAGTGCACTGTTGTTATTTCTAATGCTCTAAACCAGCTTTTCGCGGGCTGAAAATGCCACTTTTGCCACTCACTGTATGGAGTAAATTCCTTGATACAACGTGACTGGAAACAGCTTTTGCCTTCATATCTATCATATTTGAACAGCATCTGACAGTGAAACATGTTTGTTAACATTGATTTTCAAATTGTGCACTGTTGCTATGTCTAATGCTCTAAAACAGCTTTTCGCGGGCTGAAAATGCCACTTTTGCCACTCACTGTATGGAGTAAATTCCTTGATACAACATGACTGGAAACAGCTTTAGCCTTCATATTTATCATATTTGAACAGCATCTGACAGTGAAACATGTTTGTAAACATTGGTTTTGAAAAACTGCAGTCTACCTGTTTCTAATGCTCTAAAACAGCTTTTCGCGGGCTGAAAATGCCACTTTTGCCACTCACTGTATGGAGTCAATTCCTTCATCCAACGTGACTGGAAAAAGCTTTTGCCTTCATATTTATCATATTTGAACAGCATCTGACAGTGAAACATGTTTGTAAACATTGATTTTCAAATTGTGCACTGTTGCTATGTCTATTGCTCTAAAACAGCTTTTCGGGGGCTGAAAATGTCACTTTTGCCACTCACTGTATTGAGTCAATTCCTTCATACAACATGACTGGAAACAGCTTTTGCCTTCATATTTATCATATTTGAACAGCATCTGACAGTGAAACATGTTTGTATACATTGATTTTAAAAAAGTGCACTGTTGCTATTTCTATTGCTCTAATACAGCTTTTCGCTGGCTGAAAATGCCACTTTTGCCATTTACTGTATGGAGTCAATTCCTTTATACAAAGTGACTGGAAAAAGCTTTTGCCTTCATATTTATCATATTTAAACAGCATGTGACAGTGAAACATGTTTGTAAACATTGATTTTCAAATTGTAAACTGTTGCTATGTCTAATGCTCTAAAACAGCTTTTCGCGAGCTGAAAATTCCACTTTTGCCACTCACTGTATGGAGTCAATTCCTTAATACAATGTGACTGGAAACAGCTTTTGCCTTCATATTTATCATATTTGAACAGCATCTGACAGTGAAACTTGTTTGTAAACATTGATTTTCAAAAAGTGCACTGTTGCTATTTCTATTGCTCTAAAACAGCTTTTCGCGGGCTGAAAATGCCACTTTTGCCACTCACTGTATTGAGTCAATTCCGTGATACAACGTTACTGGAAACAGCTTTTGCCTTCATATTTATCATATTTGAACATCATCTGACAGTGAAACATGTTGGTAAACATTGATTTTCAAATTGTGCACTGTTGCTATTTCTAATGCTCTAAAACAGCTTTTCGCGGGCTGAAAATGCCACTTTTGCCACTCACTGTATGGAGTAAATTCCTTCATCCAACGTGACTGGAAAAAGCTTTTGCCTTCATATCTATCATATTTGAACAGCATCTGACAGTGAAACATGTTTGTAAACATTGATTTTTTAAATTGTGCACTGTTGCTATGTCTATTGCTCTAAAACAGCTTTTCGCGTGCTGAAAATGTCACTTTTGCCACTCACTGTATTGAGTCAATTCCTTCATACAACCTGACTGGAAACAGCTTTTGCCTTCATATTTATCATATTTGAACAGCATCTGACAGTGAAACATGTTTGTAAACATTGGTTTTGAAAAACTGCAGTCTACCTGTTTCTAATGCTCTAAAACAGCTTTTCGCGGGCTGAAAATGCCACTTTTGCCACTCACTGTATGGAGTCAATTCCTTCATCCAACGTGACTGGAAAAAGCTTTTGCCTTCATATCTATCATATTTGAAAAGCATCTGACAGTGAAACATGTTTGTAAACATTGATTTTGACAAACTGCAGTCTAGCTGTTTCTCATGCTCTCAAACAGCTTTTCGCGGGCTGAAAATGCCACTTTTGCCACTCACTGTATGGAGTCAATTCCTTGATACAACGTGACTGGAAACAGCTTTTGCCTTCATATTCATCATATTTGAATAGTATCTGACTGGAAAACATGTTTGCAAACATTGATTTTGAAAGACTGCAGTCTAGCTATTTCTCATGCTCTAAAACAGCTTTTCGCTGGCTGAAAATGCCACTTTTGCCACTTTCTGTATGGAGTCAATTCCTTGATATAACGTGAATGGAAACAGCTTTTTCCTTCAAATTTATCATATTTGAACAGCATCTGACAGTGAAACATGTTTGTAAACATTGATTTTGAAAAACTGCAGTCAACCTGTTTCTAATGCTCTAAAACAGCTTTTCGCGGGCGGAAAATGCCACTTTTGCCACTTACTGTTTGGAGTCAATTCCTTGATACAACGTGACTGGAAACAGTTATTGCCTTCATATTTATCATATTTGAACAGCATCTGACAGTGAAACATGTTTGTAAACATTGATTTTCAAAAAGTGCACTGTTGCTATTTCTATTGCTCTAATACAGCTTTTCGCGGGCTGAAAATGCCACTTTTGCGACTCACTGTATTGAGTCAATTCCTTCATACAACCTGACTGGAAACAGCTTTTGCCTTCATATTTATCATATTTGAACAGCATCTGACAGTGAAACATGTTTGTATACATTGATTTTAAAAAAGTGCACTGTTGCTATTTCTCATGCTCTAATACAGCTTTTCGCTGGCTGAAAATGCCACTTTTGCCATTTACTGTATGGAGTAAATTCCTTTATACAAAGTGACTGGAAAAAGCTTTTGCCTTCATATTTATCATATTTAAACAGCATGTGACAGTGAAACATGTTTGTTAACATTGATTTTCAAATTGTGCACTGTTGCTATGTCTAATGCTCTAAAACAGCTTTTCGCGGGCTGAAAATGCCACTTTTGCCACTCACTGTATTGAGTCAATTCCTTCATACAACCTGACTGGAAACAGCTTTTGCCTTCATATTTATCATATTTGAACAGCATCTGACAGTGAAACATGTTTGTAAACATTGATTTTGAAAAACTGCAGTCTACCTGTTTCTAACGCTCTAAAACAGCTTTTCGCGGGCTGAAAATGCCACTTTTTCCACTCACTGTATGGAGTAAATTCCTTCATACAACGTGACTGGAAACAGGTTTTGCCTTCATATCTATCATATTTGAAAAGCATCTGACAGTGAAACATGTTTGTAAACATTGATTTTCAAATTGTGCACTGTTGCTATTTCTATTGCTGTAAAAAAGCTTTTCGCGGGCTGAAAATGTCACTTTTGCATTTACTATATGGAGTCAATTCCTTTATACAAAGTGACTGGAAAAAGCTTTTGCCTTCATATTTATCATATTTAAACTGCATCTGACAGTGAAACATGTTTGTAAACATTGATTCTCAAATTGTAAACTGTTGCGATGTCTAATGCTCTAAAACAGCTTTTCGCGGGCTGAAAATGCCACTTTTGCCACTCACTATATGTAATCAATTCCTTTTTACAGTGTGACTGGAAACAGCTTTTGCCTTCATATTTATCATATTTGAACAGCATCTGACAGTGAAACATGTTTGTAAACATTGATTTTTAAAATCTGCAGTCTACCAGTTTCTAATGCTCTAAAACAGCTTTTCGCAGGCTGAAAATGCCACTTGTGCCACTCACTGGATGGAGTCAATTCCTTGATACAACGTGACTGGAAACAGCTTTTGCCTTCAAATTTATAATATTTGAACAGCATCTGACAGTGAAACATGTTTGTAAACATTGATTTTGAAAAACTGCAGTCTGCTTGTTTCTCATGCTGTAAAACAGCTTTTCGCGGGCTGAAAATGCCACTTTTGCCACTCACTGTATGGAGTCAATTCCTTGATACAACGTGACTGGAAAAAGCTTTTGCCTTCATAATTATCATATTTGAACAGCATCTGACAGTGAAACATGTTTGTAAACATTGATTTTCAAATTGTGCACTGTTGTCTGTCTAATGCTCTAAAACAGCTTTTCGCGGGCTGAAAATGCCACTTTAGCCACATACTGTATGGTGTCAATTCCTTCATACAACGTGACTGGAAAAAGCTTTTGCCTTCATATTTATCATATTTGAACAGCATCTGACAGTGAAACATGTTTGTAAACATTGTTTTGAAATATTGCAGTCTAGCCGTCTCTCATGCTCTAAAACAGCTTTTCGCTGGCTGAAAATGCCACTTTTTCCACTCACTGTATGGAGTCAATTCCTTGATACAACGTGACTGGAAACAGCTTTTGCCTTCATATTTATCATATTTGAACAGCATCTGACAGTGAAACATGTTTGAAAACATTGATTTTCAAATTGTGCACTGTTGATATGTCTAATGCTCTAAAACAGCTTTTCGCGGGCTGAAAATGCCACTTTTGCCACTCACTGCATGGAGTCAATTCCTTGACACAACCTGACTGGAAACAGCTTTTGCCTTCATATTTCTCATATTTGAACAGCATCTGACAGTGAAACATGTTTGTAAACATTGATTATCAAATTGTGCACTGTTGCTATGTCTAATGCTCTAAAACAGCTTTTCGCCGGCTGAAAATGCCACTTTTGCCACTCACTGTATGGAGTCAATTCCTTGACACAACCTGACTGGAAACAGCTTTTGCCTTCATATTTATCATATTTGAACAGCATCTGACAGTGAATCATGTTTGTAAACACTGATTTTGAAAAACTGCAGTCTACCTTTTTCTCATTCTGTAAAACAGCTTTTCGCGGGCTGAAAATGCCACTTTTGCCACTCACTGTATGGAGTCAATTCCTTCATCCAACGTGACTGGAAACAGCTTTTGCCTTCATATCTATCATATTTGAACAGCATCTGACAGTGAAACATGTTTGTAAACATTGATTTTGACAAACTGCAGTCTAGCTGTTTCTCATGCTGTAAAACAGCTTTTCGCGGGCTGAAAATGCCACTTTTGCCACTCTCTGTATGGAGTCAATTCCTTGATACAACGTGACTGGAAACAGCTTTTGCCTTCATATTTATCATTTTTGAACAGCATCTGACAATGAAAAATGTTTGTAAACATTGATTTTTAAAAACTGCAGTCTACCTGTTTCTCATGCTCTCAAACAGCTTTTCGCGGGCTGAAAATGCCACTTTTGCCACTCATTGTATGGAGTCAATTCCTTGATACAACGTGACTGGAAACAGCTTTTGCCTTCATATTCATCATATTTGAATAGCATCTGACTGGAAAACATGTTTGCAAACATTGATTTTGAAAGACTGCAGTCTAGCTTTTTCTCATGCTCTAAAACAGCTTTTCGCTGGCTGAAAATGCCACTTTTGCCACTTTCTGTATGGAGTCAATTCCTTGATATAACGTGAATGGAAACAGCTTTTTCCTTCAAATTTATCATATTTGAACAGCATCTGACAGTGAAACATTTTTGTGAACATTGATTTTGAAAATCTGCCGGATACCTGTTTCTCATGCTCTAAAACAGCTTTTCGCCGGCTGAAAATGCCACTTTTGCCACTCACTGTATGGAGTCAATTCCTTGATACAACGTGACTGGAAAAAGCTTTTGCCTTCATAATTATCATATTTGAACAGCATCTGACAGTGAAACATGTTTGTAAACATTGATTTTCAAATTGTGCACTGTTGCTATGTCTAATGCTCTAAAACAGCTTTTCGCGGGCTGAAAATGCCACTTTAGCCACAGACTGTATGGTGTCAATTCCTTCATACAACGTGACTGGAAAAAGCTTTTGCCTTCATATTTATCATATTTGAACAGCATCTGACAGTGAAACATGTTTGTAAACATTGTTTTGAAATACTGCAGTCTAGCCGTCTCTCATGCTCTAAAACAGCTTTTCGCTGGCTGAAAATGCCACTTTTTCCACTCACTGTATGGAGTCAATTCCTTGATACAACGTGACTGGAAACAGCTTTTGCCTTCATATTTATCATATTTGAACAGCATCTGACAGTGAAACATGCTTGTAAACATTGATTTTGAAAAACTGCAGTCAACCTGTTTCTAATGCTCTAAAACAGCTTTTCGCGGGCTGAAAATGCCACTTTTGCCACTCACTGTATTGAGTCAATTCCGTGATACAACGTGACTGGAAACAGCTTTTGCCTTCATATTTATCATATTTGAACAGAATCTGACAGTGAAACATGTTGGTAAAAATTGATTCTCAAAAAGTGCACTGTTGCTATTTCTAATGCTCTAAAACAGCTTTTCGCGTGCTGAAAATGCCACTTTTGCAACTAACTGTATTGAGTCAATTCCTTGATACAACGTGACTGGAAACATCTTTTGCCTTCCTATTTATCATATTTGAACAGCATCTGACAGTGAATCATGTTTGTAAACACTGATTTTGAAAAACTGTAGTCTACCTTTTTCTCATCCTGTAAAACAGCTTTTCGCGGGCTTAAAATGACACTTTTGCCACTCACTGTATGGAGTCAATTCCTTGATACAACGTGACTGGAAAAAGCTTTTGCCTTCATATTTATCATATTTGAACAGCATCTCACATTGAAACATGTTTGTCAACATAGATTTTCAAAAACTGCACTGTTGCTATTTCTAATGATCTAAAACAGCTTTTCGCGGGCTGAAAATGCCACTTTAGCCACATACTGTATGGTGTCAATTCCTTCATACAACGTGACTGGAAAAAGCTTTTGCCTTCATAATTATCATATTTGAACAGCATCTGACAGTGAAACATGTTTGTAAACATTGATTTTCAAATTGTGCACTGTTGCTATGTCTAATGCTCTAAAACAGCTTTTCGCGGGCTGAAAATGCCACTTTAGCCACAGACTGTATGGTGTCAATTCCTTGATACAACGTGACTGGAAAAAGCTCTTGCCTTCATATTTATCATATTTGAAAAGCATCTGACATTGAAACATGTTTGTAAACATTGATTTTCAAAAAGTGCACTGTTGCTTTTCTAATGCTCTAAAACAGCTTTTCGCGGGCTGAAAATGCCACTTTTGCTAATCACTGTATGGAGTCAATTCCTTGACACAACCTGACTGGAAACAGCTTTTGCCTTCATATTTATCATATTTGAACAGCATCTGACAGTGAAACATGTTTGTAAACACTGATTTTGAAAAACTGCAGTCTACCTGTTTCTCATGCTGTAAAACAGCTTTTCGCGGGCTGAAAATGACACTTTTGCCACTCACTGTATGGAGTCAATTCCTTGATACAACGTGACTGGAAAAAGCTTTTGCCGTCATATTTATCATATTTGAACAGCATCTGACAGTGAAACATGTTTGTAAACATTGTCTTGAAAAACTGCAGTCTAGCCATCTCTCATGCTCTAAAACAGCTTTTCGCGGGCTGAAAATGCCACTTTTTCCACTCACTGTATGGAGTCAATTCCTTGATACAACGTGACTGGAAACAGCTTTTGCCTTCATATTTATCATATTTGAACAGCATCTGACAGTGAAACATGTTTGTAAACATTGATTTTAAAATTGTGCACTGTTGATATGTCTAATGCTCTAAAACAGCTTTTCGCGGGCTGAAAATGCCACTTTTGCCACTCACTGCATGGAGTCAATTCCTTGACACAACCTGACTGGAAACAGCTTTTGCCTTCATATTTATCATATTTGAACAGCATCTGACAGTGAAACATGTTTGTAAACATTGATTTTGAAAAACTGCAGTCTACTGTTCTCATGCTCTACTAAAACAGCTTTTCGCGGGCTGAAAATGCCACTTTTGCCACTCACTGTATGGAGTCAATTCCTTGATACAACGTGACTGGAAACAGGTTTTGCCTTCATATCTATCATATTTGAACAGCATCTGACAGTGAAACATGTTTGTAAACATTGATTTTCAAATTGTGCACTGTTGCTATTTCTATTGCTTTAAAACAGCTTTTCGCGGGATGAAAATGCCACTTTTCCCACTTACTGTATGGAGTCAATTCCTTTATACAAAGTGACTGGAAAAAGCTTTTGCCTTCATATTCATCATATTTAAACAGCATCTGACAGTGAAACATGTTTCTAAACATTGATTTTCAAATTGTAAACTGTTGCTATGTCTAATGCTCTAAAACAGCTTTTCGCGGGCTGAAAATTCCAGTTTTGCCACTCACTGTATGGAGTCATTTCCTTGATAAAATGTGATTGGAAACAGCTTTTGCCTTCATATTTATCATATTTGAACAGCATCTGACAGTGAAACATGTTTGTAAACATTGATTTTGAAAAACTGCAGTCTAGCTGTTTCTAAAGCTGTAAAACAGCTTTTCGCGGGCTGATAATGCCACTTTTGCCACTTACTGTATGGAGTAAATTCCTTGATACAACGTGAATGGAAACAGCTATAGCCTTCATATTTATCATATTTGAACAGCATCTGACAGTGAAACATGTTTGTAAACATTGATTTTGAAATTGTGCACCGTTGCTATGTCTAATGCTCTAAATCAGCTTTTCGCGGGCTGAAAATGGCACTTTTGCCACTCACTGTATGGAATCAATTCCTTGATACAACGAGACTGGAAACAGCTTTTGCCTTTATTTTTTCATATTTTAACTGCATCTGACAGTGAAACATGTTTGTAAACATTGATTTTAAAAAAGTGCACTGTTGCAATTTCAAATGCTCTAAAACAGCTTTTCGCGGCCTGATAATGTCACTTTTGCCACTCACTGTATGGAGTCAATTCCTTGATACAACGTGACTGGAAACAGCTTTTGCTTTCATTTTTATCATATTTGAACAGCATCTGACAGGAAAACATGTTTGTAAACATTGATTTTGAAAAACTGCAGTCTAGCTGTTTCTCATGCTCTCAAACAGCTTTTCCCGGGCTGAAAATGTCATTTTTGCCAGTTGTTTTATGGAGTCAATTCCTTGATACAACGTGAATGGAAACAGCTTTTGCCTTCATATTTATCATATTTGAAAAGCATCTGACAGTGAAACATGTTTGTAAACATTGATTTTCAAAAAATGCACTGTTGCTATGCTCTAAAACAGCTTTTCGAGGGCTGAAAATGCCACTTTTGCCACTCACTGTACGGAATTAATTCCTTGATACAGCGTGACAGGAAACAGCTTTTCCCTCATTTTTCTCATATTTGAACAGCATCTGACAGTGAAACATGTTTGTAAACATTGATTTTCAAAAACTGCATTGTTGCTATTTCTAATGCTCTAAAACAGCTTTTCGCCGGCTGAAAATGCCACTTTTGCCATTCACTGTATGGAGTCATTTACTTGACACAAACTGACTGGATACAGCTTTTGCCTTCATATTTATCATATTTGAACAGCATCTGACAGTGAAACATGTTTGTAAACATTGATTTTGAAAAACTGCAGTCTACCTGTTTCTCATGCTCTAAAACAGCTTTTCGCGGGCTGAAAATGCCACTTTTGCCACTTACTGTATGGAGTAAATTCCTTGATACAACGTGACTGGAAATAGCTTTTGCCTTCATATTTATCATATTTGAACAGCATCTGACAGTGAACCATGTTTGTAAACATTGATTTTCAAAAAGTGCACTTTTGCTATTTCTAATGCTCTAAAACAGCTTTTCGCAGGCTGAAAATGCCACTTTTGCCACTCACTGTATTGAGTCAATTCCTTGATACAACGTGACTGGAAACAGCTTTTGACTTCATATTTATCATATTTGAACAGCATCTGACAGTGAAACATGTTTGTAAACAGTGATTTTGAAAAACTGAAGTCCACCTTTTTCTCATGCTCTAAAACAGCTTTTCGCAGTCTGAAAATGCCACTTGTGCCACTCACTGTATGGAGTCAATTCCTTGATACAACGTGACTGGAAGCAGCTTTTGCCTTCATATTTTTCATATTTGAACAGCATCTGACAGTGAAACATGTTTGTAAAAATTGATTTTGAAAAACTGCAGTCTAGCTGTTTCTAAAGCTGTAAAACAGCTTTTCACGTGCTGAAAATGCCACTTTTCCCACTTACTGTATGGAGTAAATTCCTTGATACAACGTGACTGGAAACAGCTTTAGCCTTCATATTTATCATATTTGAACAGCATCTGACAGTGAAACATGTTTGTAAACATTGATTTTCAAATTGTGGACCGTTGCTATGTCTAATGCTCTAAATCAGCTTTTCGCGGGCTGAAAATGCCACTTTTGCCACTCACTGTATGGATTCAATTCCTTGACACAACATGACTGGAAAACAGCTTTTGCCTTCATATTTATCATATTTGAACAGCATCTGACAGTGAAACATGTTTGTGAACATTGATTTTCAAAAACTGCAGTCTACCCGTTTCTATTGCTCGAAAATAGGTATTCGCGGGCTGAAAATGCCACTTTTGCCACTTACTGTATGGAGTCAATTCCTTGATACAACGTGACTGGAAACAGCTTTTGCCTTCATATTTATCATATTTGAACAGCATCTGACAGTGAAACATGTTTGTAAACATTGATTTTCAAAAAGTGCACTGTTGCTATTTCTAATGCTCTAAAACAGCTTTTCGCGGGCTGAAAATGCCACTTTTGCCACTTATTGTATGGAGTCAATTCCTTTATACAATGTGACTGGAAAAAGCTTCTGCCTTCATATTTATCATATTTGAAAAGCATCTGACATTGAAACATGTTTGTAAACATTGATTTTCAAAAAGTGCACTGTTGCTTTTCTAATGCTCTAAAACAGCTTTTCGCGGGCTGAAAATGCCACTTTTGCCACTTACTGTATGGAGTCAATTCCTTGATACAACGTGACTGGAAAAAGCTCTTGCCTTCATATTTATCATATTTGAAAAGCATCTGACATTGAAACATGTTTGTAAACATTGATTTTCAAAAAGTGCACTGTTGCTTTTCTAATGCTCTAAAACAGCTTTTCGCGGGCTGAAAATGCCACTTTTGCCACTTACTGTATGGAGTCAACTCCTTGACACAACCTGACTGGAAACAGCTTTTGCCTTCATATTTATCATATTTGAACAGCATCTGACAGTGAAACATGTTTGTAAACACTGATTTTGAAAAACTGCAGTCTACCTGTTTCTCATGCTGTAAAACAGCTTTTCGCGGGCTGAAAATGACACTTTTGCCACTCACTGTATGGAGTCAATTCCTTGATACAACTAACTGGAAAAAGCTTTTGCCTTCATATTTATCATATTTGAACAGCATCTGACAGTGAAACATGTTTGTAAACATTGTTTTGAAAAACTGCAGTCTAGCCGTCTCTCATGCTCTAAAACAGCTTTTCGCGGGCTGAAAATGCCACCTTTGCCACTCACTGTATGGAGTAAATTCCTTGATACAACGTGACTGGAAACAGCTTTTGCCTTCATATTTATCATATTTGAACAGCATCTGACAGTGAAACATGTTTGTAAACATTGATTTTCAAATTGTGCACTGTTGATATGTCTAATGCTCTAAAACAGCTTTTCACGGGCTGAAAATGCCACTTTTGCCACTCACTGCATGGAGTCAATTCCTTGACACAACCTGACTGGAAACAGCTTTTGCCTTCATATTTATCATATTTGAACAGCATCTGACAGTGAAACATGTTTATAAACATTGATTTTCAAATTGTGCACTGTTGCTATGTCTAATGCTCTAAAACAGCTTTTCGCGGGCTGAAAATGCCACTTTTGCCACTCACTGTATGGAGTAAATTCCTTGAAACAACATGACTGGAAACAGCTTTAGCCTTCATATTTATCATATTTGAACAGCATCTGACAGTGAAACATGTTTGTAAACATTGATTTTCAAAAAGTGCACTGTTGCTATTTCTAATGCTCTAAAACAGCTTTTCGCGGGCTGAAAATGCCACTTTTGCCACTTACTGTATGGAGTCAATTCCTTGATACAACGTGACTGGAAAAGCTTTGCCTTCATATTTATCATATTTGAAAAGCATCTGACATTGAAACATGTTTGTAAACATTGATTTTCAAAAAGTGCACTGTTGCTTTTCTAATGCTCTAAAACAGCTTTTCGCGGGCTGAAAATGCCACTTTTGCCACTTACTGTATGGAGTCAATTCCTTGATACAACGTGACTGGAAAAAGCTTTTGCCTTCATATTTATCATATTTGAAAAGCATCTGACAGTGAAACATGTTTGTCAACATAGATTTTCGAAAAGTGCACTGTTGCTCTTTCTAATGCTCTAAAACAGCTTTTCGCGGGCTGAAAATGCCACTTTTGCCACTCACTGTATGGAGTCAATTCCTTGATACAACGTGACTGGAAACAGCTTTTGCCTTCATATTTATCATATTTGAACAGCATCTGACAGTGAAACATGTTTGTAAACACTGATTTTGAAAAACTGCAGTCTACCTGTTTCTCATGCTGTAAAACAGCTTTTCGCGGGCTGAAAATGACACTTTTGCCACTCACTGTATGGAGTCAATTCCTTGATACAACTAACTGGAAAAAGCTTTTGCCTTCATATTTATCATATTTGAACAGCATCTGACAGTGAAACATGTTTGTAAACATTGTTTTGAAATTGTGCACTGTTGCAGTCTATGCTCTAAAACAGCTTTTCGCGGGCTGAAAATGCCACTTTTGCCACTCACTGTATGGAGTAAATTCCTTTATACAACGTGACTGGAAACAGCTTTTGCCTTCATATTTATCATATTTGAACAGCATCTGACAGTGAAACATGTTTGTAAACATTGATTTTCAAATTGTGCACTGTTGATATGTCTAATGCTCTAAAACAGCTTTTCACGGGCTGAAAATGCCACTTTTGCCACTCACTGCATGGAGTAAATTCCTTGACAGAACCTGACTGGAAACAGCTTTTGCCTTCATATTTATCATATTTGAACAGCATCTGACAGTGAAACATGTTTATAAACATTGATTTTCAAATTGTGCACTGTTGCTATGTCTAATGCTCTAAAACAGCTTTTCGCGGGCTGAAAATGCCACTTTTGCCACTCACTGTATGGAGTAAATTCCTTGACACAACATGACTGGAAACAGCTTTTGCCTTCATATTTATCATATTTGAACAGCATCTGACAGTGAAACATGTTTGTAAACATTGATTTTCAAAAAGTGCACTGTTGGTATTTCTAATGCTCTAAAACAGCTTTTCGCGGGCTGAAAATGCCATTTTTACCACTCACTGTATGGAGTCAATTCCTTGATACAACGTGACTGGAAACAGCTTTTGCCTTCATATTTATCATATTTGAACAGCATCTGACAGTGAAACATGTTTGTAAACATTGATTTTCAAATTGTGCACCGTTGCTATGTCTAATGCTCTAAATGAGCTTTTCGCGGGCTGAAAATGCCACTTTTGCCACTCACTGTATGGAGTCAATTCCTTGACACAACCTGACTGGAAACAGCTTTTGCCTTCATATTTATCATATTTGAACAGCATCTGACAGTGAAACATGTTTGTAAACACTGATTTTGAAAAACTGCAGTCTACCTGTTTCTCATGCTGTAAAACAGCTTTTCGCGGGCTGAAAATGACACTTTTGCCACTCACTGTATGGAGTCAATTCCTTGATACAACGTGACTGGAAAAAGCTTTTGCCTTCATATTTATCATATTTGAACAGCATCTGACAGTGAAACATGTTTGTAAACATTGATTTTCAAAAAGTGCACTGTTGCTATTTCTAATGCTCTAAAACAGCTTTTCGCGGGCTTAAAATGCCACTTTTGCCACTCACTGTATTGAGTCAATTCCTTGATACAACGTGACTGGAAACAGCTTTTGCCTTCATATTTATCATATTTGAACAGCATCTGACAGTGAAACATGTTTGTAAACATTGATTTTCAAATTGTGCACTGTTGCTATGTCTATTGGTCTAAAACAGCTTTTCGCTGGCTGAAAATGTCACTTTTGCCACTCACTGTATTGAGTCAATTCCTTCATACAACCTGACTGGAAACAGCTTTTGCCTTCATATTTATCATATTTGAACAGCATCTGACAGTGAAACATGTTTGTAAACATTGATTTTCAAATTGTGCACTGTTGATGTGTCTAATGCTCTAAAACAGCTTTTCGCGGGCTGAAAATGCCACTTTTGCCACTCACTGCATGGAGTCAATTCCTTGACACAACCTGACTGGAAACAGCTTTTGCCTTCATATTTATAATTTTTGAACAGCATCTGACAGTGAAAATTGTTTGTAAACATTGATTTTGAAAAACTGCAGTCTACCTGTTTCTCATGCTGTAAAACAGCTATTCGTGGACTGAAAATGCCACTTTTGCCACTCACTGTATGGAGTCAATTCCTTGATACAACGTGACTGGAAACAGGTTTTGCCTTCATATCTATCATATTTGAACAGCATCTGACAGTCAAACATGTTTGTAAACATTGATTTTCAAATTGTGCACTGTTGCTATTTCTATTGCTTTAAAACAGCTTTTCGCGGGATGAAAATGCCACTTTTCCCACTTACTGTATGGAGTCAATTCCTTTATACAAAGTGACTGGAAAAAGCTTTTGCCTTCATATTCATCATATTTAAACAGCATCTGACAGTGAAACATGTTTGTAAACATTGATTTTCAAATTGTAAACTGTTGCTATGTCTAATGCTCTAAAACAGCTTTTCGCGGGCTGAAAATTCCACTTTTGCCACTCACTGTATGGAGTCAATTCCTTGATACAATGTGATTGGAAACAGCTTTTGCCTTCATATTCATCATATTTGAACAGCATCTGACAGTGAAACATGTGTGTAAACATTGATTTTGAAAAACTGCAGTCTAGCTGTTTCTAAAGCTGTAAAACAGCTTTTCGCGGGCTGATAATGCCACTTTTGCCACTTACTGTATGGAGTAAATTCCTTGATACAACGTGACTGGAAACAGCTATAGCCTTCATATTTATCATATTTGAACAGCATCTGACAGTGAAACATGTTTGTAAACATTGATTTTGAAATTGTGCACCGTTGCTATGTCTAATGCTCTAAATCAGCTTTTCGCGGGCTGAAAATGGCACTTTTGCCACTCACTGTATGGAATCAATTCCTTGATACAACGAGACTGGAAACAGCTTTTGCCTTCATTTTTTCATATTTTAACTGCATCTGACAGTGAAACATGTTTGTAAACATTGATTTTAAAAAAGTGCACTGTTGCAATTTCAAATGCTCTAAAAAAGCTTTTCGCGGCCTGAAAATGTCACTTTTGCCACTCACTGTATGGAGTCAATTCCTTGATACAACGTGACTGGAAACAGCTTTTGCTTTCATTTTTATCATATTTGAACAGCATCTGACAGGAAAACATGTTTGTAAACATTGATTTTGAAAAACTGCAGTCTAGCTGTTTCTCATGCTCTCAAACAGCTTTTCCCGGGCTGAAAATGTCATTTTTGCCACTTGTTGTATGGTGTCAATTCCTTGATACAACGTGAATGGAAACAGCTTTTGCCTTCATATTTATCATATTTGAAAAGCATCTGACAGTGAAACATGTTTGTAAACATTGATTTTCAAAAAATGCACTGTTGCTATGCTCTAAAACAGCTTTTCGCGGGCTGAAAATGCCACTTTTGCCACTTACTGTATGGAGTAAATTCCTTGATACAACGTGACTGGAAATAGCTTTTGCCTTCATATTTATCATATTTGAACAGCATCTGACAGTGAACCATGTTTGTAAACATTGATTTTCAAAAAGTGCACTTTTGCTATTTCTAATGCTCTAAAACAGCTTTTCGCAGGCTGAAAATGCCACTTTTGCCACTCACTGTATTGAGTCAATTCCTTGATACAACGTGACTGGAAACAGCTTTTGACTTCATATTTATCATATTTGAACAGCATCTGACAGTGAAACATGTTTGTAAACAGTGATTTTGAAAAACTGAAGTCCACCTTTTTCTCATGCTCTAAAACAGCTTTTCGCAGTCTGAAAATGCCACTTGTGCCACTCACTGTATGGAGTCAATTCCTTGATACAACGTGACTGGAAGCAGCTTTTGCCTTCATATTTTTCATATTTGAACAGCATCTGACAGTGAAACATGTTTGTAAAAATTGATTTTGAAAAACTGCAGTCTAGCTGTTTCTAAAGCTGTAAAACAGCTTTTCACGTGCTGAAAATGCCACTTTTCCCACTTACTGTATGGAGTAAATTCCTTGATACAACGTGACTGGAAACAGCTTTAGCCTTCATATTTATCATATTTGAACAGCATCTGACAGTGAAACATGTTTGTAAACATTGATTTTCAAATTGTGGACCGTTGCTATGTCTAATGCTCTAAATCAGCTTTTCGCGGGCTGAAAATGCCACTTTTGCCACTCACTGTATGGATTCAATTCCTTGACACAACATGACTGGAAAACAGCTTTTGCCTTCATATTTATCATATTTGAACAGCATCTGACAGTGAAACATGTTTGTGAACATTGATTTTCAAAAACTGCAGTCTACCCGTTTCTATTGCTCGAAAATAGCTATTCGCGGGCGGAAAATGCCACTTTTGCCACTCACTGTATGGATTCAATTCGTTGATACAACGTGACTGGAAACAGCTTTTGCCTTCATATTTATCATATTTGAACAGCATCTGACAGTGAAACATGTTTGTAAACATTGATTTTCAAAAAGTGCACTGTTGCTATTTCTAATGCTCTAAAACAGCTTTTCGCGGGCTGAAAATGCCACTTTTGCCACTTATTGTATGGAGTCAATTCCTTTATACAATGTGACTGGAAAAAGCTTCTGCCTTCATATTTATCATATTTGAAAAGCATCTGACATTGAAACATGTTTGTAAACATTGATTTTCAAAAAGTGCACTGTTGCTTTTCTAATGCTCTAAAACAGCTTTTCGCGGGCTGAAAATGCCACTTTTGCCACTTACTGTATGGAGTCAATTCCTTGATACAACGTGACTGGAAACAGCTCTTGCCTTCATATTTATCATATTTGAAAAGCATCTGACATTGAAACATGTTTGTAAACATTGATTTTCAAAAAGTGCACTGTTGCTTTTCTAATGCTCTAAAACAGCTTTTCGCGGGCTGAAAATGCCACTTTTGCCACTTACTGTATGGAGTCAATTCCTTGATACAACGTGACTGGAAACAGCTCTTGCCTTCATATTTATCATATTTGAACAGCATCTGACAGTGAAACATGTTTGCCAACATAGATTTTCGAAAAGTGCACTGTTGCTATTTCTAATGCTCTAAAACAGCTTTTCGCGGGCTTAAAATGCCACTTTAGCCACATACTGTATGGTGTCAATTCCTTCATACAACGTGACTGGAAAAAGCTTTTGCCTTCATATTTATCATATTTGAACAGCATCTGACAGTGAAACATGTTTGTAAACATTGTTTTGAAAAACTGCAGTCTAGCCGTCTCTCATGCTCTAAAACAGCTTTTCGCGGGCTGAAAATGCCACTTTTGCCACTCACTGTATGGAGTCAATTCCTTGATACAACGTGACTGGAAACAGCTTTTGCCTTCATATTTATCATATTTGAACAGCATCTGACAGTGAAACATGTTTGTAAACATTGATTTTCAAAAAGTGCACTGTTGGTATTTCTAATGCTCTAAAACAGCTTTTCGCGTGCTGAAAATGCCACTTTTGTCACTCACTGTATGGAGTCAATTCCTTGATATAACGTGACTGGAAACAGCTTTTCCTTCATATATATTATATTTGAAAAGCATCTGACAGTGAAACATGTTTGTAAACATTGATTTTGAAAAACTGCAGTCTACCTGTTTCTCATGCTCTAAAACAGCTTTTCGCGGGCTGAAAATGCCACTTTTGCCACTCACTGTATGGAGTCAATTCCTTCATACAACGTGACTGGAAACAGGTTTTGCCTTCATATCTATCATATTTGAACAGCATCTGACAGTCAAACATGTTTGTAAACATTGATTTTCAAATTGTGCACTGTTGCTATTTCTATTGCTTTAAAACAGCTTTTCGCGGGCTGAAAATGCCACTTTTGCATTTACTGTATGGAGTCAATTCCTTTATACAAAGTGACTGGAAAAAGCTTTTGCCTTCATATTCATCATATTTAAACAGCATCTGACAGTGAAACATGTTTCTAAACATTGATTTTCAAATTGTAAACTGTTGCTATGTCTAATGCTCTAAAACAGCTTTTCGCGGGCTGAAAATTCCAGTTTTGCCACTCACTGTATGGAGTCAATTCCTTGATACAATGTGATTGGAAACAGCTTTTGCCTTCATATTTATCATATTTGAACAGCATCTGACAGTGAAACATGTTTGTAAACATTGATTTTGAAAAACTGCAGTCTAGCTGTTTCTAAAGCTGTAAAACAGCTTTTCGCGGGCTGATAATGCCACTTTTGCCACTTACTGTATGGAGTAAATTCCTTGATACAACGTGACAGGAAACAGCTATAGCCTTCATATTTATCATATTTGAACAGCATCTGACAGTGAAACATGTTTGTAAACATTGATTTTGAAAAACTGCAGTCTAGCTGTTTCTCATGCTCTCAAACAGCTTTTCCCGGGCTGAAAATGTCATTTTTGCCAGTTGTTTTATGGAGTCAATTCCTTGATACAACGTGAATGGAAACAGCTTTTGCCTTCATATTTATCATATTTGAAAAGCATCTGACAGTGAAACATGTTTGTAAACATTGATTTTCAAAAAATGCACTGTTGCTATGCTCTAAAACAGCTTTTCGAGGGCTGAAAATGCCACTTTTGCCACTCACTGTACGGAATTAATTCCTTGATACAGCGTGACAGGAAACAGCTTTTCCCTCATTTTTATCATATTTGAACAGCATCTGACAGTGAAACATGTTTGTAAACATTGATTTTCAAAAATTGCATTGTTGCTATTTCTAATGCTCTAAAACAGCTTTTCGCGGGCTGAAAATGCCACTTTTGCCACTCACTGTATGGAGTCAATTCCTTGATACAACGTAACTGGAAACAGGTTTTGCCTTCATATTTATCATATTTGAACAGCATCTGACAGTGAAACATGTTTGTAAACATTGATTTTCAAAAAATGCACTATTGCTATGCTCTAAAACAGCTTTTCGCGGGATGAAAATGCCACTTTGGCCACTCACTGTATGGAATCAATTTCTTGATACAACGTGACTGGAAACAGCTTTTGCCTTCATTTTTATCATATTTGAACAGCATCTGACAGTGAAACATGTTTGTAAAAATTGATTTTCAAATTGTGCACTGTTGCTATGTCTAATGCTCTAAAACAGCTTTTCGCCGGCTGAAAATGCCACTTTTGCCATTCACTGTATGGAGTCATTTACTTGACACAAACTGACTGGATACAGCTTTTGCCTTCATATTTATCATATTTGAACAGCATCTGACAGTGAAACATGTTTGTAAACATTGTTTTGAAAAACTGCAGTCTAGCCGTCTCTCATGCTCTAAAACAGCTTTTCGCGGGCTGAAAATGCCACTTTTGCCACTCACTGTATGGAGTCAATTCCTTGATACAACGTGACTGGAAACAGCTTTTGCCTTCATATTTATCATATTTGAACAGCATCTGACAGTGAAACATGTTTGTAAACATTGATTTTCAAATTGTGCACTGTTGATATGTCTAATGCTCTAAAACAGCTTTTCACGGGCTGAAAATGGCACTTTTGCCACTCACTGCATGGAGTCAATTCCTTGACACAACCTGACTGGAAACAGCTTTTGCCTTCATATTTATCATATTTGAACAGCATCTGACAGTGAAACATGTTTGTAAACATTGATTTTCAAATTGTGCACTGTTGCTATGTCTAATGCTCTAAAACAGCTTTTCGCGGGCTGAAAATGCCACTTTTGCCACTCACTGTATGGAGTAAATTCCTTGAAACAACATGACTGGAAACAGCTTTAGCCTTCATTTTTATCATATTTGAACAGCATCTGACAGTGAAACATGTTTGTAAACATTGATTTTCAAAAAGTGCACTGTTGCTATTTCTAATGCTGTAAAACAGCTTTTCGCGGGCTGAAAATGCCACTTTTGCCACTTATTGTATGGAGTCAATTCCTTTATACAATGTGACTGGAAAAAGCTTCTGCCTTCATATTTATCATATTTGAACAGCATCTGACAGTGAAACATGTTTGTAAACATTGATTTTAAAATTGTGCACTGTTGCTATGTCTAATGCTCTAAAACAGCTTTTCGCCGGCTGAAAATGCCACTTTTGCTACTCACTGTATGGAGTCAATTCCTTGACACAACCTGACTGGAAACAGCTTTTGCCTTCATATTTATCATATTTGAACAGCATCTGACAGTGAAACATGTTTGTAAACACTGATTTTAAAAAACTGCAGTCTAGCTGTTTCTCATGCTCTAAAACAGCTTTTCGTGGGTTGAAATGCCAGTTTGGCCACTTCCTGTATGGAGTCAATTCCTTGATACTACGTGACTGAAAACAGCTTTTGCCTTCCTATTTATCATATTTGTACAGCATCTGACAGTGAAGCATGTTTGTAGACATTGATTTTCAAAAACTTCAGTCTACCTGTTTCTCATGCTCTAAAACAGCTTTTCGCGGGTTGAAAATGCCACTTTTGATACTTACTGTATGGAGTCAATTCCTTGATACAACGTAACTGGAAACAGCTTTTGCCTTCATATTTATCATATTTAAACAGCATCTGACGGTGAAACATGTTTGTAAACATTGATTTTCTAAAAGTGCACTGTTGCTATTTCTATTGCTCTGAAACAGCTTTTCGCTGGCTGAAAATTCCACTTTTGCCACTCAATGTATGGAATCAATTCCTTGATACAACGTGTCTGGAAACAGCTTTTGCCTTCATTATTATCATATTTGAAAAGCATCTGACATTGAAACATGTTTGTAAACATTGATTTTCAAAAAGTGCACTGTTGCTTTTCTAATGCTCTAAGACAGCTTTTCGCTGGCTGAAAATGACACTTTTGCCACTTACTGTATGGAGTCAATTCCTTGATACAACGTGACTGGAAACAGCTCTTGCCTTCATATTTATCATATTTGAACAGCATCTGACAGTGAAACATGTTTGTAAACATTGATTTTGAAAAACTGCAGTCTAGCTGTTTCTCATGCTCGAAAACAGCTTTTCGCGTGCTGAAAATGCCACTTTTCCCACTTACTGTATGGAGTCATTTCCTTGATACAACGTGACTGGAAACAGCTTTTGCTTTCATTTTTATCATATTTGAACAGCATCTGACAGTGAAACATGTTTGTAAACATTGATTTTGAAAAACTGCAGACTTGCTGTTTCTCAAGCTCTAAAACAACTTTTCGCTGGCTGAAAATGACACTTTTGATACTTACTGTATGGAGTCAATTCCTTGATACAACGTGACTGGAAAGAGCTTTTGCCTTCATATTTATCATATTTGAACAGCATCTGACAGTGAAACATGTTTGTAAACATTGATTTTGAGAAACTGCATTGTTGCTATTTCTAATGCTCTAAAACAGCTTTTCGCGGGCTGAAAATGCCACTTTTGCCACTCACTGTATGGAATCAATTCCTTGACACAACGTGAAAGGAAACAGCTTTTGCCTTAATTTTTATCATACTTAAACAGCATCTGACAGTGAAACATGTTTGTAAACATTGATTTTAAAATCTGCATTGTTGCTATTTCTAATGCTCTAAAACAGCTTTTTGCGTGCTGAAAATGCCACTTTTGCCACTCACTGTATGGAATCAATTCCTTTTTACAATGTGACTGGAAACAGCTTTTGCCTTCATATTTATCATATTTGAACAGCATCTGACAGTGAAACATGTTTGTAAACATTGATTTTAAAAAAGTGCACTGTTGCAATTTCAAATGCTCTAAAACAGCTTTTCGCGGCCTGAAAATGTCACTTTTGCCACTCACTGTATGGAGTCAATTCCTTGATACAACGTGACTGGAAACAGCTTTTGCTTTCATTTTTATCATATTTGAACAGCATCTGACAGGAAAACATGTTTGTAAACATTGATTTTGAAAAACTGCATTGTTGCTATTTCTAATGCTCTAAAACAGCTTTTCGTGGGCTGAAAATGCCACTTTTGCCACTCACTGTATGGAATCAATTCCTTGACACAACGTGAAAGGAAACAGCTTTTGCCTTCATTTTTATCATACTTAAACAGCATCTGACAGTGAAACATGTTTGTAAACATTGATTTTAAAATCTGCATTGTTGCTATTTCTAATGCTCTAAAACAGCTTTTTGCGTGCTGAAAATGCCACTTTTGCCACTCACTGTATGGAATCAATTCCTTGATACAACGAGACTGGAAACAGCTTTTGCTTTCATTTTTATCATATTTGAACAGCATCTGACAGTGAAACATGTTTGTAAACATTGATTTTGAAAAACTGCAGACTTGCTGTTTCTCAAGCTCTAAAACAACTTTTCGCTGGCTGAAAATGACACTTTTGATACTTACTGTATGGAGTCAATTCCTTGATACAACGTGACTGGAAACAGCTTTTGCCTTCATATTTATCATATTTGAACAGCATCTGACAGTGAAACATGTTTGTAAACATTGATTTTGAAAAACTGCAGTCTAGCTGTTTCTAAAGCTGTAAAACAGCTTTTCGCGGGCTGATAATGCCACTTTTGCCACTTACTGTATGGAGTAAATTCCTTGATACAACGTGACTGGAAACAGCTATAGCCTTCATATTTATCATATTTGAACAGCATCTGACAGTGAAACATGTTTGTAAACATTGATTTTGAAATTGTGCACCGTTGCTATTCTAATGCTCTAAACAGCTTTTCGCGTGCTGAAAATGCCACTTTTGCCACTCACTGTATGGAATCAATTCCTTGATACAACGAGACTGGAAACAGCTTTTGCCTTCATTTTTTTCATATTTTAACTGCATCTGACAGTGAAACATGTTTGTAAACATTGATTTTAAAAAAGTGCACTGTTGCAATTTCAAATGCTCTAAAACAGCTTTTCGCGGCCTGAAAATGTCACTTTTGCCACTCACTGTATGGAGTCAATTCCTTGATACAACGTGACTGGAAACAGCTTTTGCTTTCATTTTTATCATATTTGAACAGCATCTGACAGTGAAACATGTTTGTAAACATTGAGTTTGAAAAACTGCAGTCTAGCTGTTTCTCATGCTCTAAAACAGCTTTTCGCGTGCTGAAAATGCCACTTTTGCCACTTACTGTATGGAGTCAATTCCTTGATACAACGTGACTGGAAGCAGCTTTTGCCTTCATATTTATCATATTTGAACAGCATCTGAAGGTTAAACATGTTTGTAAACATTGATTTTCAAAAAGTGCACTGTTGCTATTTCTAATGCTCTAAAACAGCTTTTCCTTGACTGAAAATGCCACTTTTCCCACTTACTGTATGGAGTCATTTCCTTGATACAACGTGACTGGAAACAGCTCTTGCTTTCATTTTTATCATATTTGAACAGCATCTGACAGTGAAACATGTTTGTAAACATTGATTTTGAAAAACTGCAGTCTTGCTGTTTCTCAAGCTCTAAAACAACTTTTCGCTGGCTGAAAATGACACTTTTGATACTTACTGTATGGAGTCAGTTCCTTGATACAACGTGACTGGAAATAGCTTTTGCCTTCATATTTATTATATTTGAACAGCATCTGACAGTGAAACCTGTTTGTAAACATTGATTTTCAAAAAGTGCACTGTTGCTTTTCTCATGCTCTGAAACAGCTTTACGCTGGCTGAAAATGCCACTTTTGATACTTACTGTATGGAGTCAATTCCTTGTTACAACGTGACTGGAAAGAGCTTTTGCCTTCATTTTTATCATATTTGAACAGCATCTGACAGTGAAACATGTTTGTAAACATTGATTTTGAAAAACTGCAGTCTAGCTGTTTCTCATGCTCTAAAAAAGCTTTTCGCTGGCTGAAAATGCCACTTTTGCCACTCACTGTATGGAGTCAATTCCTTGATACAACGTGACTGGAAACAGCTTTTTCCTTCATATTTTTCATATTTGCACAGCATCTGACAGTGAAACATGTTTGTAAACATTGATTTTCAAAAAGTGCACTGTTGCTATTTCTAATGCTCTAAAACAGCTTTTCGCGGGCTGAAAATGCCACTTTTGCCACTCACTGTATGGAGTCAATTCCTTGATACAACGTGACTGGAAACAGCTTTTGCCTTCATATTTATCATATTTGAACAGCATCTGACAGTGAAACATGTTTGTAAACATTGATTTAGAAATATTGCAGTCTAGCTGTTTCTCATGCTCTAAAACAGCTTTTCGCGGGCTGAAAATGCCACTTTTGTCACTGTGTCCTCTCAACTCCCTTACACAACGTGACTGGAAACAGCTTTTGCCTTCATATTTATCATATTCTAACATCATCTGACAGTGAAACATGTTTGTAAACATTGATTTTCAAAAAGTGCACTGTTGCTGTTTCTCATGCTCTAAAACAGCTTGTCGCGGGCTGAAAGTGCCACTTCACTTTCAGCCCGAGAGGGCCAATTGAGAGGATTTGTGTCCTCTCAATTCCTTGATACAGTGTGACTGGAAACAGCTTTTGCCTTCATATTTATCATATTTGAACAGCATCTGACAGTGAAACATGTTTGTAAACATTGATTTTCAAAAAGTGCACTGTAGTGATGGGACAAATGAACTGAAGCCTCGAGGCGTGACTCGAGAAAAAGTGGGCGTGTCAGATGAAGCCTTGCTGCGAGGCTTGTGTCGCGTCCGAGTAAATCACGTGAACGATGACAAACGAGGCCTTGGTTTGCTCGGGTCACGTCATTGGTTCATTCAAAGTATCGGTTCCTCATATAAGCGCTTCAAATCTTGCGGCACACTGTGGGTTGTGTCGCCGTTTGGAGAGAGTTGTCAGGTGGTTTGTGAGATAGTGAGATAGTGAGTTAGCGATTTAGTGAGTGAGTCAGATTAAAAAATAGAGGTAGCAGGAGAATAGTTGGAGAAGATAGCAGGAGAATAGTTGGAGAAGTTAGCAGGAGAATAGTTGTAGAAGTAGAGAGGTAGTGGTTTAGGAGTAGAGGCAGTTAGATTATTTCCCCTATTTTAGGGTTTTGACGTGAGCTATTCCATATATATACTTTTCTTTTACACCTGCTTGTGAGTTAGGTGAAATCATGGGTGTTTATGTGTATGCATGTGTGTCAGTTATTAAGTTTGTCAGTGATTTCACTCCTCTCTTTGGTGTGTGCACTTTATTCTGCAGTCACAAACTTCTCTACACCACCTTCCATGTCAAGAACTCACTGGGAACCCACAGTTTTACAGCAGGGCCTGCAAAGCCTGATGTTCCGTGACATATGGTCTTAAAGATAATATATGACAATATATTATATATTATCTTAAGTATATGCTTTTTTTAGGAAAGTGTGTACAACATGGTGGTATTTTATGCTTCATGAATTGAGATTTGTTGCATTTGTTTTCATGTTTGCATTTTTTTTCCCCAAAAAGCCTTGTGTCAGTTGATTATTAACTCACTCACTTTAAAGTGCATTCACATTCCCCCAAGTTCCATTTTTGTTTGTTGTGCTGCAAATCCCCCATTTCACAGATGGAACCAGCTAGAAAGAGGAAGTCCTCACCTATGTGGGAGCATTTTGAGCTAATTGCTCATAATAAGGTTTGTTTTTTGTGGGAAGTTCTTGGAATCTAGCGATTATTCTATACTTGCCATAGAGTGAACTATCAGTCACAATATGTATGATTTTATTAAAGGTGAGGTGCTTGGTATGTGACAAAGAGCTCACATACAGCAATAATACTTCCTCCATGATCCGCCATTATAGAGCCATGCATGAGCATGTCCAGGCTGCCAACAGGCCAGACACAAGCCAAAGTAACAAGAACTATTTATTGCATATTTACAATATCTGGTGTTTGGCTCCTCCTATAAGGCAGCATTAAATGTTACAGATTCCAGAAAAGTGCTGGTGGATGAGGCTCTGGTCGGCATGGTCATAAAGGACTCTCAGCCTTTCTCAATTGTGGAGGATGTGGGATTCAGGGAGCTGGTTCATGCACTGGATCCCAACTATGTGCTCCCAAGCAGAAAGGTGTGTGAACAGAGGCAAATATGTCATTTTTATTTAACGAATTATAATAACAACTCTGCTTTTCACATTCAGGCTCTGCAGTCAATGGTGGAGATTAGGTACCGGGAGGCCAAAGACAAGGCCAAGGAGCAGGTCAAGAAGGCTGCAGCCGTCAGCCTAACATCTGACATGTGGACATCCATTAATATGGATGCCTATCTGGCGGTGACGTGTCACTACGTCAATGACGAAGACCAGCTCTGCACTTCCTTGCTGGGAGTGCATCACTTCCCGAAGGCCCATACAGCTGAGAACCTGGCTGCAGGGCATGCACAGCTGATGGAGGAGTGGGGCATCACTGATAAAGTGAAATGCCTGGTCACTGATGGAGCTGCAAACATGAATGCGTGTGTCAGACAGCTTAACATTAGACACACCGTGTGCATTGCGCACACAATTAATTTACTTGTGCGCAAGTCATTTGATGATGTGCCTGGACTAAATGACTTGCGCCAGAAATGCAGACGGTTGGTGACCCTCTTTAGATCAAGTACGTCAGCAAAAGAAAGGCTTGTTCAGGTGCAAGAACAAATGGGGAGGCAGCCTTACAGAATGATAAATGAGGTAGAAACGAGATGGAATAGCACTTTCCATATGATGGAGAGGCTATATGAGCTAAGAGAGCCAGTGGGAGCAGCCTTAGCCTTCCTAAAAATGGACGTTTCACCTCCAACAGCTTCTGAATATGAAACAATAAAGGATGTGCTTAATGTTCTTGAGCCCTTCAATCAAGCAACTGTTGAAGTTTCAAGCGAGAGGAGGGTGTCTCGATCAAAGGTGATACCACTAATGAAAATGCTTCATCATACAGTCTCCTGCAGAATCCAGACCCTGACCACTGCAAGGCAGCTGGGGGCCAACCTCATCCGACGCCTTCAGGAACACATCTATAATTTATAGTCAGTCAGTGCTCTCACGCTGCCTACCTTGTTAGATCCGAGATTTAAAAAACTGGGATTTCTAAGTCTTGCAAAAACACAAGAGGCAATAAATCGCCTGAAAAATGAATGCATTAGCATGATTAGGAGAGAGTCTCCCCCCTCCCACCTACAAGCCGTCCCCGTGGATCCGCCAGCCAATAATGGTGAGTAACCTGATCATCGTATTCTCTATTATGATGTTGGTGTTGTGACTCTGAATGACTTAACCAACCTTTTCACCCCTTGTGCTACTGTTATTAGGTGAGCTTTGGCAGCTCCTGGACACGTCAATCAGCACCAGCAGGAGCAGCTCGAGCACCACCGCTGATGCTACAATCAAACTGGATCGCTACCTGGCAGAGGCCAACATCTTACGGAATGAGGATCCACTCGTGTATTGGAAGAACAGTAGAACGCAGTATCCACATTTGTACAAGCTTGCAACAGCCTGGCTATCAGCGCCAGCATCCTCTGTACCCTGTGAGAGGGTGTTTTCAAAAGCAGGCGAAATTTTGTGCAAACGAAGAAATCGCCTGAATCCTTGTACACTGGAAAAAGGCCCTATTGTTCCTGCTCTGTTTGGCGGTTTCTTTCCTTCTTTCTTTATTAGGGCCCGAAGCACTACAGTGCGTAGGACCCTATTGTTCCTCTAGTTAGGGCCCGAGCCCGAAAAGGCAAAGGGCAGCGATCAGTGTGAAACACTGAACGCTGCCTTTGCCTTGCAGGGCAAAGGCCCTATTGTTCCTGCTCTGTTTCTTTCTTTATTTTTCTTACGCCAAATTGAACCTCAATTTGACCCCCTAAACATGCTCAAAAACTCACCAAATTTTGCACACACATTAGGACTGACGAAAAATTTGATATTTTGGGGGAATTGCACATATGAATGGCAAAATGACTCAATAGCGCCACCTTAAAAGTTGGTCTTTAGTGGAGTTAATACGGCTAGTTTCACGTACAGCTATAAAATTTGGTACACAGGTACAGTAGACCGAGACAAAAACATTCCTGCTTTTGAAATTTTGAAAAAGCTCCACGGCGCCCCCTAGAAAACGTGGTGCGCAGCCATTGGAATTTAACGAACTCCTCCTAGGATTTTTATCCGGTCTTCACCAAATTCGCTGTGTGGCATCTAGACCCATCCAGGATGAAAAGTTATTAAAATCTTGTGGCTGCGTCACACGGTGTGGGCGTGGCATGGCGTCCATTTTCACCAATTTTGCCACATGGAATGAAATGAGTTTTGGAGATGAAAGGATCCACCTAATATCACCAAATCCACACAAATCCTCATCAATCTCAAACGCTAAGGTTTAATATACAATTCATGAATGGACATGGTCAAACGGCTCCACAGCGCCCCCTGCAAATATTGAAATACTCATAAAAAATCACTGCTGTATCCTACAAACATGAAATTTCGTACATACATATAGAATCCCGAGTCCAACAAATTTGCACAGTCGAAATTCAAATCGGCTCTATAGCGCCCCCTAGAAAAAGTCGTGTGGAGACATTGGAATTTAACGAACTCCTCCCAGGATTTCTATCCGATCTTCACCAAATTTGCTGTGTGGCATCTAGACCCATCCAAGAAGAAAAGTTATTAAAATCTCGTGGCTGCGTCACACGGTGTGGGCGTGGCATGGCGGTAATTTTGAGCAAACTTGCCATGTTGAACAAAATGAGATTTGGAGGTGAAGGGATCCATGTAAAATCACCAAATCCACACAAGTCCTCATTAATCTCAAGAACTAACATTTAATATGCAATTCATGAATGGACATGTTCAAACGGCTCCACAGCGCCCCCTACAAATATTCAAATACTCATAAAAAATCACTGTTTTTTTCTACAAACATGAAATTTGGAATATACACATACGAACCCGAGACCAACAGATTTACACAGTCGAAATTCCAATGAGCTCTACAGCGCCCCCTAGACAAAGTCATTTGGACACATTGGAATTTAACGAACTCCTCCCAGGATTTTTATCCGATCTTCACCAAATTCGCAGTGTGGCATCTAGACCCTTCCAGGATGAAAAGTTATTAAAATCTCGTAGCTGCCTCACATGGTGTGGGCGTGGCATGGCAGCCATTTTGAGCGTGCGACCATGAAGTGTGAAATACTCATAACTTCATTGCACATGATCAGATGTGAATGAAACTTGATATGTTTTATGACAGGCTATCCATCAACACTCGGGCGCAGCCAAACAGCCCCACAGCGCCCCCTAGAAATTTCAAAAATTCATATAAAATCATCGCTTTATCCTACAGACATGAAATTTGGTACATGTGCAGAGCAGTAACACAACTGTGTACTTTAAAGATTCCTGTCATCTTCAGAGCGGCGGTGCGGGGGAGGGAGCGAGGGCCCGTCCGACGCTGCTTGCAGCTTTAATTTTTCTTACGCCAAATTGAACCTCAATTTGACCCCCTAAACATGCTCAAAAACTCACCAAATTTTGCACACACATCAGGACTGCCGAAAGATTTGATATTTTGGGGGAATTACACATATGAATGGCAAAATGACTCAATAGCGCCACCTTAAAAATTGGGCTTTAGTGGAGTTAATACGGCTAGTTTCACGTACAGCTATAAAATTTGGTACACAGGTACAGTAGCCCGAGAAAAAAACATTCCTGCTTTTGAAATTTTGAAAAAGCTCCACGGCGCCCCCTAGAAAACGTGGTGCGCAGGCATTGGAATTTAACGAACTCCTCCTAGGATTTTTATCCGGTCTTCACCAAATTCGCTGTGTGGCATCTAAACCCCTCCAGGATGAAAAGTTATTAAAATCTTGTGGCTGCGTCACACGGTGTGGGCATGGCATGGCGGCCATTTTGAACAAAAAAGCTTAACATTGTACTAGAGACATGTCTTTATCAAAGAAAACACCCAAATTCCGAACACTTGATTTAGCAGACTGCCCTAAGTCACCAAGGTACTGTTTGATCCCTGGAATTAAAACATCAGGGGCGACAATAAGTGTTTCAGTTTTGTCTGAATTAAGCTGAAGTGAATTTTCACTAAGCCATTGTTTAATTCCTACCAAACAATGGAAGAAGGAATTGAGCTTCTTTATCTCGGCCGGCTTAAAGGAGCAATAGAGCTGGATGTCATCGGCATACAAGTGGTAAGACACATCCCTGAAACTTTGGATGATCTTACCCAGGGGGATCAAGTACAGTAAAAATAGAATAGGGCCCAGGACGGAGCCTTGAGGCACCCTGCACAATAGATCAACAGACTCTGACTTTATCTGGTTTGCTGACACACAAAAGCTACGTCCAGAAAAGTATGATGTAAACCACTGGAGAACCAACCCCGACAGTCCCAGTCAAATGCAACAGTGTCAAATGTTGAGGACAGATCCAGGAGAACTAGCACGGTGCAATTACCTGAATCGGCGGACATCATTATGTCACTGGATACTTTCATTTGGGCTGTTTCCGTGGAGTGGTGTTTACGGAAGCCAGATTGAAACTTGTCAAACACGTTATGGTGATCAAGGTAGGATGACAGCTGATTGCAGACCACCTTCTCAAGGATCTTTGACGAAAATGGCAGCTTAGAGATGGGCCTAAAGCTATTTCGGTCTGCCGGATCTAAACCTGCTTTTTTCAGTAATGGTTCCACAATGGCGTGCTTAAAAGCATTTGGAAACACACCTGATGACAAAGAGAGATTTATCATTTCGGTAACCCAGGGACCGACAACCTCCAGTACCTCTAAAAACAGTCTACAGGGGAGGACATCAGAGGAGCAAGATGAATGTTTCATCTTGGCAACTAGTGCCAAAACATCGGCGAGAGTCACAGACTCAAAAGTAGACCACATACTGGAGACAGGCTCAATAGCAACAGAGGAACCACACTGAAGGGGTGGCATATTATCCTTGAGCTTCTTGATTTTATCAGTGAAAAAATTCAAGAAGGCTTGAATATCGGCTTCTGTAAAAACAGGAGTTACAGGAGCAGCAGGGCAAACAAAAGAATTGATTGTGTCGAACAACACTTTAGGGTTTTTCTTATTCACTGCCACCAGTTGGCGAATGTAGTCAGACCTGGCGCTCTCAACCATTTCATTGTATGATGACATAAGATCCCTGAGATGAAGCCTGTGTACCTCAAGATTAGTGGATTTCCACAGGCATTCAGTCTTTCGACAGAGTCTCTTAAAGTTTAAAATGGGCTCATTGATCCAAGGGCATACTTTCCTCTGTGCAGTCAGGTTGGTTTTAACAGGGGCCACTTGATCCAAGATCATTACACAGTGGTCATCAAAACTCTGAATAAAGTCATCAACATTAGAGCAATTCATTAAAAGAAGAGGATCAAACAAAACAGAGAACCTTTCTGCTGTTTTAGCAGTAATAATGCGCCTCTGAGACCTTACTTCTGAAGGTTTGGGCTCGGGATTAAAAAACAAATCACAAGAAACAAGACAATGATCACTCATGTGGACATCATTCACAGATACGTTTAAAATGTCCAGGCCAAGTGCAAAAACTAGGTCTAAAATGTGGCCTTTTCGGTGGGTGGGCTTTGAAACATGTTGCACAAAGTTAAAAGCTTCAGCCAGTGTTAGAAGTTCCATTGCATAGGATGAATGGGTGTTGTCAACATGAAGGTTAAAATCTCCAAGGATTAAGACAGATTCCAACTTTTTAATAGAGGATAAAAAGTCACTAAAGTCCTTTAAAAAGGCAGCGGCAGAGCCAGGAGGACGGTAGACCACAACACAGTGGAAAGGGTGCAAGGTGCCTACTTTGACCATCTGTGATTCAAAAGAAGTGTATTCCTGTGAAGGAATCACTTTACAAACATAATCTTCCTTATGGACAAATGCCAGCCCCCCTCCACCTCGACGGGGGTGGGGCTTCCCAAAAGCGGCAAATCCAGGAGGGCAAAGCTCGTTTCAATGAATAAACTCCTCTTCTTTCTGCCAAGTCTCCGTAACACACATTATATCCAAGTTTTCCCTTGAAATTAGATCATTCAGGGCAAAGGATTTATTGCCAATTGAACAAGCATTCAATAGACCAAGGTGGATCATGGAAGACGTCACGGAGGTAGTGTCCGCGGTGTGCAGCGCGATTGGATGAAGGCAGCGGTCACGTGGGCACCGTGCTGACAGAAACACGGAAGTGCGTTGCTCCGATGAACGTCCACGACCAGAACTCCAGCGCTGAACAGGGTCCAGGGCAGCCGTGGCCCGAGAAAACAGCGGCGCAGATACGCTGTCACACACATCGGGGAGCAGGATATGGCGGAGACACCGAACGCGTCCCCCGCAGCGCGCAGTGGCCGAGCCCAGGCGAGCAGCCTCACGCCTTCGCTTTACCTGGACATCGGCCCGCGATCCTCTCTTCTTCCTCGATCTCCTGCGGACCTTGCCGGACGCCCGGACCAGCAGCAAATATTCCAGTGAGTCTGATTTAATCGTCAAGGGAGGAGGAAACGCCTGTTTGTACCAACCCTGTGTATCAAACAGGCTCTCCATAGTCTCTTTGATACGAAACAGTGAGTCACGATCATAAGTTTGTAAAGCCAAGACACATCCATTAGTTAGTACGGCTGATATGATCAGGTATACAGTAAAAATTTACACAAGAGCCGAGCTGAGGCACCGCCAGTCACAGGCGCCATCTTGTCCCATCTTCACCAAATTCGCTGTGTGGCATTTAGACCCCGCCAGGATGAAAAGTTATTAAAATCTTGTGGCTGCGTCACACGGTGTGGGCGTGGCATGGCGGCCATTTTGAACAAAAAAGCTTAACATTGTACAATGGAACACGTTGTGCGCAGGCATTGGAATTTAACGAACTCCTTCCAGGATTTTTGTCCCATCTTCACCAAACTCGCTGTGTGGCATCTAGACCCCTCCAGGATGAAAAGCTATTAAAATCTCGTGGATATGTCACATGGTGTGGGCGTGGCATGGCGGCCATTTTGAACAAAAAATCTCAATGGTGCCCCCTGGAAAACGCTGTGCGCAGGCATTGGAATTTAACGAACTCCTCCCAGGATTTTTGTCCCATCTTCACCAAATTCGCTGTGTGGCATCTAGACCCCTCCAGGATGAAAAGGCATCAAAATCTTGTGGCTGCGTCACGCGGTGTGGGCGTGGCATGGCGGCCATTTTGAACAAAATCGCCATGTGGAACGTAATGGGTTTTGGAGGTGAAGGGATCCACGTAGTCACCAAATCCACACAAATCCTCATTAATCTCAAGACCTAATATTTAGTATAAAATTCAGGAATGGACATGGTGAAACGGCTTCGCAGCGCCCCCTACAAATATTCAAATACTCATATAAAATCACTGCTTTATCCTACAAACATGAAGTTTGGTACATACATATAGTATCCCCAGACCAACAGATTTGCACAGTCAAAATTCCAGTCGGCTCTACGGCGCCCCCTAGACAAGGTCGTGTTAAGAGGAGTGCGGTGAGGAGCGAAGGCCCGTCCGACGCTGCTTGCAGCTTTAATTAGGGCCCGAGCACCAACGGTGCGTAGGACCCTATTGCATTTGTATTCGTTTTTATTATTAGGGCCTGAAGCACTACAGTGCGTAGGACCCTATTGTTCCTGTAGTGTTTCTTTGGCGGTTGGTTTGGCGGTTTCTTTGGCGGTTTCTTTTTCTTACGCCACGTTGAACCTCAATTTGACCCCTAAACATGCTCAAAAACTCACCAAATTTGGCACACACATCAAGACTGGTGAAAAATTTGATATTTTGGGGGAATTACACATATGAATGGCAAAATGACTCAATAGCGCCACCTAGAAAATTGGGCTTTAGTGGAGTTAATACGGCTAGTTTTACGAAAACTCATGAAATTTGGTACACATGTACAGTAGCCCAAGACAAAAAAATTCCTGCTGTTGAAATTTCAAAAAAAGCTCAACAGCGCCCCCTACAGCATGTGGTGCACAGGCATTGGAATTTAACGAACTCCTCCCAGGATTTTTATCCGATCTTCACCAAATTCGCTGTGTGGCATCTAGACCCCTCCAGGATGAAAAGTTATTAAAATCTTGTGCCTGCGTCATACGGTGTGGGCGTGGCATGGCGGCCATTTTGAACAAAAAAGCTAAACAGCGCCAACTAGAACACGTGGTGCGCAGGCATTGGAATTTAACAAACTCCTCCCAGGATTTTTATCCAATTTTCACCAAATTCGCTGTGTGGCATATACACCCCTCCAGGATGAAAAGTTATTAAAATCTCGTGGATACGTCACACGGTGTGGGCGTGGCATGGCGGCCATTTTGAACAAAAAAGCTTAACCTCGCCCACTTCAACACGTGGTGCGCAGGCATTGGAATTTAACGAACTCCTCCCAGGATTTTTGGCCGATCTTCACCAAATTGGCTCTGTGGCATTTAGACCCCTCCAGGATGAAAAGTTATTAAAATCTTGTGGCTGCGTCACACGGTGTGGGCGTGGCATGGCGGCCATTTTGAACAAAATTGCCATGTGGAACGAAATGGGTTTTGGAGGTGAAGGGATCCATGTAAAATCACCAAATCCACACAAATCCTCATTAATCTCAAGACCTAATATTTAATATACAATTCAGGAATGGACGTGGTCAAACGGCTCCACAGCGCCCCCTACAAATATTCAAATAGTCACATAAAATCACTGCTTTATCCTACAAACATAAAATTTCGTACATACATATAGTATCCCAAGACCAACAGATTTGCACAGTCGAAATTCTAATCGGCTCTACGGCGCCCCCTAGACAAGGTCGTGTGGAGAGGAGTGCGGTGAGGAGCGAGGGCCCGTCTGACGCTGCTTGCAGCTTTAATTATTATTAGGGCCCGAAGCACTACAGTGCGTAGGACCCTATTGTTCCTGTAGTGTTTCTTTGGCGGTTTATTTTTCTTACGCCAATTTGAACCCCAATTTGACCCCCTAAACATGCTCAAAAACTCACCAAATTTGGCACACTCATCAGGACTGGTGGAAAATTTGATATTTTGGGGGAATTACACATATGAATGGCAAAATGACTCAATAACGCCACCTAGAAAATTGTGGTTTAGTGGAGTTAATACGGCTAGTTTCACGTAAACTCATGAAATTTGGTACACATGTACAGTAGCCCAAGACAAAAAAACATTCCTGCTGTTGAAATTTCAAAAAAGGCTCAATAGCGCCCCCTAGAGCAGTGATTCCCAACCAGGGGTACGCGTACCCCTAGGGGTACGCAAACATATTGCAGGGGGTACGTGGAAATATTTAATAATTTATTTCCAACTTGGGAGTATTCAGATAAGCCCGTCAATAAAATGGTACATGCGCGCTACAACTAGTTTCCCCGGGGAGACAATAACCTGTGGCACAGCCGCGCCAAAATTAAAACAGCGGCAAACCCGCAACCAGGCAAACATGGATAAATGGCTGAAACGTCCAGCTGCTCGTGATCCAAGAGATGCTTCAGATGAGCCTGCTGAGAAACACAAGAAAGAGGCCAAAACTAAACCAAGGCGGTACAGTGAAAACTATATTTTATATGGATTTACTTCTACGTCGGCGGACCCACCGCAGCCTCAGTGCTTCTTTTGCGGTGAAGTCCTAGCAAATAATTCAATGAAGCCATCTCATTTACAGCGACACCAGAGCACCAAACACTCGGGAAGTGTCGGTAAAACTGAACAATTTTACAAACGAAAGCTGTCGGATTTTAAGTCAGGTCAAACTGTGATGATGAAAGCTACGAGTGTGTCAAGCAAAGCATTGGCGGCCTCTTACGCCGTTTCGCTGCTGGTGGCGAAATCCAAAAAGCCTCACTCAATAGTTGAAGAACTCATTCTCCCCGCAGCAACTGTTATGGCTGAAATTATGATCGACAAGAAGGCAGCCGACGCACTCAAGAAAGTTCCCCTGTCGAACAATTCTGTGTCCCGTCGAATCGATGATATGTCAGGTAATATTATTGGACAAGTGGTGAACAAACTAAAACAAGCGGGTCAGTTCGCTTTGCAGCTGGATGAAATGACAGATGTGAGTGGAGATGCTCAGCTCCTGGCCTTCGCTCGTTACAAAGATGTGTCGGACATAAACGAGCACATTTTATTTTGCAAAAGACTGCCAGCAAAGACAACCGGGGAAGAAATGTTCCAGGTTATAGATACCTTCTTCAAAGAACATGATCTGCGGTGGAAATCCTGCAGCCACATCTGTACTGATGGCGCAGCTGCGATGACGGGAAGCGTGAGGGGACTGTTTGGACACGTGAAACAGGTGAATCCCGACATTAAATGGATGCACTGTATTATTCATCGCGAAGCACTGGCTAGTAAGAGACTGAGCCCTGATTTAAGTGCAGTTATGGATGATGCTGTAAAGATGATAAATTTCATCCAGTCCCGGCCATTGAATCACAGACTATTTGAAACTCTTTGTCATGAGACCGGCACAGAGCACGAGCAGCTATTGCTTCACACAGACGTCCGCTGGCTGTCTCGTGGGAAAACGCTACTGAGACTTTATGAACTTCGCAGTGAAGTTTTTGTGTTTTTGACGGAGCATCTGCATCCTCTTGCTGTAGTTTTGGAGGATGCCAGGTGGGTGGCACGCCTGGCATATCTTTCTGATGTGTTCACCAAACTCAACGAGCTCAACCTATCACTTCAGGGGAAGGAGTCACACATCCTGAAAATGTATGACAAAGTTACGGGATTCACAAAAAAGCTGACGCTATGGGAGAGGAAATGTGATGAGGGAGACGTGAGCTGTTTCCCACTACTCAATGCCCATCTTGCCACCACTGATGTTGCCAGGGGTCCAGTGGTAAAACTGGTGCAAGCACATCTGTCCAAACTCAGCACTGATTTCAGCCAGTATTTTAGGGACATTGAAGAAAAGTCACAAAGACTGGACTGGGTGAGGAACCCATTTATTGTGAGTGAGAGCAGCAACAGCCTTCCTGCAAGGCTGCAGGAGTATCTGATGGATGTATCATCTGACAGTGGCCTGAAAATGGCATATGCTGAGAAGACACTGACAGAGTTTTGGTGTGAGGTGGAGAAGGAACATCCTGAACTGGGAAAGCGTGCACTGATTGAGCTTTTGCCTTTTGGTTCTACTTACATGTGTGAGGTGACCTTCTCAGCTTTGACACACATCAAAAACAAGCAGAGGAACAGACTGGATGTGGAGAATAGCTTGGTAACAGCTGTTTCCACACTGGAACCAGAACTACCAAAGCTTATGAAAGACAAGCACGCTCAAGTCTCTCATTAAAGCTCAGATGACTGAAAGAAAGGAAAACTGCTGTAGTGGGTCTGAATATTTTGTTGTTTTTGTTACTGATTTTTAAAATTTAAATGCCTGTTTTCAGAGGCATTTGCTGTTGTAATGTTACATGAGTTATATATAACAAAGGCAGGTTGATTATTTTGATTATTTGTTTATTTAATACTTTTATATTACTTATTTATTTTCAAGGCTATTATTTATGTTTATCTTTAATTTGAGTTAAAAAAAAAAAAAAAGAAAATGCCTGAGATTTAATGTTCAAATTAAGGACTTAAAATCAAATTATTTTCAATTAATAACTATTGTTGTTATGTTCTACTTTGCTGTTGTAATGTTACACGAGTTATATATAACAAAGGCAGGTTGATTATTTTGATTATTTGTTTATTTATTACTTTTATATTACTTATTTATTTTCAAGGCTATTATTTATGTTTATCTTTAATTTGAGTTAAAAAAAAAAAAAGAAAATGCCTGAGATTTAATGTTCAAATTAAGGAGTTAAAATCAAATTATTTTCAATTAATAACTATTGTTGTTATGTTCTACTTTGCTGTTGTAATGTTACACGAGTTATATATAACAAAGGCAGGTTGATTATTTTGATTATTTGTTTATTTATTACTTTTATATTACTTATTTATTTTCAAGGCTATTATTTATGTTTATCTTTAATTTGAGTTAAAAAAAAAAAAAAAGAAAATGCCTGAGATTTAATGTTCAAATTAAGGACTTAAAATCAAATTATTTTCAATTAATAACTATTGTTGTTATGTTCTACTTTGCTGTTGTAATGTTACACGAGTTATATATAACAAAGGCAGGTTGATTATTTTGATTATTTGTTTATTTATTACTTTTATATTACTTATTTATTTTCAAGGCTATTATTTATGTTTATCTTTAATTTGAGTTAAAAAAAAAAAAAGAAAATGCCTGAGATTTAATGTTCAAATTAAGGAGTTAAAATCAAATTATTTTCAATTAATAACTATTGTTGTTATGTTCTACTTTGCTGTTGTAATGTTACACGAGTTATATATAACAAAGGCAGGTTGATTATTTTGATTATTTGTTTATTTATTACTTTTATATTACTTATTTATTTTCAAGGCTATTATTTATGTTTATCTTTAATTTGAGTTAAAAAAAAAAAAAGAAAATGCCTGAGATTTAATGTTCAAATTAAGGAGTTAAAATCAAATTATTTTCAATTAATAACTATTGTTGTTATGTTCTACTTTGCTGTTGTAATGTTACACGAGTTATATATAACAAAGGCAGGTTGATTATTTTGATTATTTGTTTATTTATTACTTTTATATGACTTATTTATTTTCAAGGCTATTATTTATGTTTATCTTTAATTTGAGTTAAAAAAAAAAAGCCTGAGATTTAATGTTCAAATTAAGGAGTTAAAATAAAATTATTTTCAATTAATAACTATTGTTGTTATGTCCTACTTTAAAAGAATCACCAACACGTATGGGTGAGGGGGTACTCATGGTATGACAAAATGGCTCAGGGGGTACACAAGACAAAAAAGGTTGGGAACCACTGCCCTAGAGCACGTGGTGTACAGGCATTGGAATTTAACGAACTCCTCCCAGGATTTTTGTCCGATCTTCACCAAATTCGCTGTGTGGCATCTAGACCCATCCAGGATGAAAAGTTATCAAAATCTTGTGGACACGTCACACGGTGTGGGCGTGGCATGGCGGCCATTTTGAACAAAAAGCTTAAGATTGTACAATGGAACACGTGCGCAGGCATTGGAATTTAACGAACTCCTCCCAGGATTTTTGTTCGATCATCACCAAATTAGCTGTGTAGCATCTAGACCCCTCCAGGATGAAAAGCTATTAAAATCTTGTGGCTGCGTCACACGGTGTGGGCGTGGCATGGCGGCCATTTTGAACAAAATCGCCATGTGGAACGAAATGGGTTTTGGAGGTGAAGTGATACATGTAAAATCATCAAATCCACACAAAACCTCATTAATCTCAACACCTAATATTTAATATACAATTCAGAAATGGGCGTGGTCAAACGGCTCCACAGCGCCCCCTACAAATATTCAAATACTCATAAAAAATCATTGCTTTATCCTACAAACATGAAATTTGGTACACACATATAGTATCCCAAGACCAACAGATTTGCACAGTCAAAATTCTAATCGGCTCTACGGCGCCCCCTAGACAAGTTTGTGTGGAGAGGAGCATGATCAGGAGCGAGGGGCCGTTCGACGCTGCTTGCAGCTTTAATTATTAGGGCCCGAGCACCAACGGTGCGTAGGACCCTATTGCATTTGTATTCGTTTTTATTATTATTATTAGGGCCCGAGCACCAACGGTGCGTAGGACCCTATTGCATTTGTATTCGTTTTTATTATTATTATTAGGGCCCGAGCACCAACGGTGCGTAGGACCCTATTGGATCCCTACTGGTTATTAGGGCCCGAGCACCAACGGTGCGTAGGACCCTATTGGATCCCTACTGGTTATTATTTTTCTTTTTCTTCGGCTTTTAAAATTGCATTTTTGAGGGCCTACACACGCTCAAAAACTCATGAAAATTTGCAAACACATCAGGACTGGCGAAAAGTTTGATATTTCATGGGAGTTTCACATGTGTGTGGCAAGATGGCTCTATAGCGCCACCTTGAAAATTGGGTTCTATGGGAGTTAATACGGCTAGTTTCACGTACACCTACCAAATTTGGTACACATGTGCACCAAGACAAGACAAACAAAATTGCCAAATCAATCCATCAGCAAAAGTGTACAGGAAGTCCGCCATTTTGCTTTATATTTCTGATTTTTAGCCATATTCAAGAGCTATAACAGCACACAGGGTAACTCCAAGACAGCTGAAATTTGGTCAGTATATACAACAGGCCTTCGGGATTAAAAGTTATCAAAACGCTCCGCAAAAGTCTGAGGGCGTGGGCGTGGCGGCCTCCTGAACTTTGATGTTTCGCCATAAAACTTCAAGTGCTGTCTAAATACACTTCACAGGCTCTGATCTGCCTCAAACTTTACACATTTGATCACAGTCCTGCCCTGATCACATCCATATGACAATATCCACCCACAGTCATAGCGCCACCTCCTGGCAACAGGAAAAGAAAATTTTTACATTTTAATGTAGTTTTATTAGCCGGTTGACCGTATTCAACTGAAATGTGGTGACATAAGCCTCAAGACATTGATGATGATTCATGGAGAAAACTGTGACTGGTCGTCAAACGGTGTGTCTGTGGCAGGGTGGCGAACTTCGATGTCTCGCCATGACTACTAAAGTGTTTATATCTCAGCTGTTCATGATCTGATCTGGCCCAAATCTCATGTGCTGGACAACAGTCCACTTCTGAACACATCCACATTTTAAAATTTAGTCATAGTCATAGCGTCACCTCGTGGTAAAAAAGGAAGCTCTAACGAGGACATTTGTCCTTACCACTTGTCCATACTTTGTGATATCATCCTGAAATTTGGCCAGTATATACAACAGGCCTTAAAGATGAGAAGTTATCAAAATCTTCCACAAAAGTCAAAAGGTGTGGCCGTGGCGCCCCTCTGAACTTTGAGTCATATGAAGGGGAAATCGTCTCCTTCTAGGACCCAGAGCACGAGCACTGTGTGTGTGGGTCCCTGCTGACATGCAGGCTCAGAAAAACAGATAAATGGTGCAACGCTGACACCTACTGTTCAAATCGTATAAATGCAGGTCTGTGTCATTGTAGAAAAATCCCTCTGTTTCAATACATTTTAATGTATTATTATTATTTGGTTGACCGTATTCAACTGAAATTTGGTGACATAAGCGTCAAGACGTTGATGATGATTCATGGAGAAAACTGTGACTGGTCGTCAAACGGTGTGTCTGTGGCGGGGTGGCGAACTTGATGTCTGAACAACTAAAATGTTCATATCTCAGCTGTACATGATCCAATCTAGCCCAAATTTCATGTGCTGGACAACAGTCCACTTCTGAACACATCCACATTTTAAAATTTAGTCATAGTCATAGCACCACCGATTGGTAACAGGAACTTAAAGACAGTATATTTGCAGGTATCATTGCTTCAAACTTTGCAATATAAGCAATATATATATAAAGCTGACGTGCAAAAGCTCATGTCTCTCCCAAAAACTTTCACTCATGTTTCAAAACTAAATTTCTTTCTCATATAAATAGTCAGTGCCACCAAAAATGCACTGACTATTCTCAATTGCTTTGGCTCATTTCTTGAAACAGACCAGACGTTCTCAACACTCTTGGTGCTTTGCCAAAATAACCTGGATGGTTCAGCACAACACCATGGTTCACCTGCAAAAGCTCATATCTCTCCCAAAACAGTTCACACGACTGGTCAAAACTAAATTCTATTGTCATATAAATAGGCAGTGCCTCCAAAATTCATCGTCCCTTTGGCATTGTGTGAGCACTCTTATAAATGTCTATTCATATAATGGTTTTTGTCATTTGAAAACAAAATAGCATTTTGAGAAGTAATAACATCATTTTGAATGTAAAGTTTCAATTGAAGGAGAATTGAGGGCTTTTGCTCATTGTGTTTGTGTGTTTTCTGATTTGTGTGCAGAGTTCTGAAATATGAGGCATGCTTTCAGAAAATGTGTGTAAACAATCGAGAAAACTGTACAGACACACATAAAGTTACTTTCATACATCAGAGTAAAAAGAAAATCTATACAGCATAACATACTGTAATACAAACACATAAACAAAAAACGAGGAACATTATATGGAGCCTACAGTGCTGTAAATAAAGCTGTCCTCACCGTCGCTCTCCTGGCCACCGTATGTTCATGACTAATCCTGACAACTGAACAGACTATTGTGCATGTGATGACTTACACAATGAAATGATGCTGACATGTTTTGGAGTGAACGACCATCAGACTGAGAAGTCAACAATCAGTTTAGATCAACAAGATCTATTAACTTGGATATTGTGCTAAATGAAGGCTACCTGTACTGAATCATTTGCAAAGATGTACTGAGACATCGAGACAAGTACTAAGATGTTTGCAATTTGATGAAATGAAGTAGAAATGCCAGTCTGTTGTGAACAATTGCCAAGTAGTTTGGAGGTTTGTCCATGTTGTTTTGAGAATTTAATTTCAGTTTCGAGAAATGAGCCAAACCTATGGAGAAAAACTGTACAAACAACGATATATCAAATATGTATTTCAACTAGTTTAATTATACATTCGTCAATATTCATATCATCACCGATTGTAGCTAGAAAAGCACCCAGAGAGCACAGACCTCCGCCAAGGAGCTTCAGTCCACCCCAACACAATCTCCCAACGACAAAGTATACTTAAAAAACACTCAACATCTTTGTCCTATATATGTGCACATATATGCTCTGTCCTACCACAAGGTGGCACTGCAGGGCTTTCTAACACTCCCAATGTTAAATATCTTTTAAAAAATTCCTGGATCCAGACACTGATCTGGATCACTCCCAAAACTCAATCATTTGTTCCTTGTCCCATTACACAGGGGCTGAGGGGGGCAACTCCCACTTCATATCATGTGGCCTATTCTGCCTATGGCCGGAATATGTACAAATGATTATGTCTTCTTTGTCTTTTTTTAATTCATGAAAAATATATATAGTAGCCTCCTGAGACCGTGCGTTCACATGCGTGGACATGGTATTTTGGCTTCCCCGCACCATAAGTTGAAGTTGAGATTGTTAATTTGATTATAGCACAAAAAATAAATAGAAATTTGGGTATGTTGCAAATTTGCAACAACGGGCATAATGGTCAATAATAGCGACCCAATAATACAGTAATATAACAATAATAAAACAGATTTTTAAAATCTGTAACAGAACAGACAAAAATAGAACAGATAAATCTCACTCACAGATTTTTAAATTAATAACATAACAGACAATAGTCAATGAGAAATGAGTTTGACACCACTGATGTACATGGTGGCCGAGAAAGTTTGTGATACAATCCTTGAAATTGGTCAGCTAAGTCTGAGCACCTTGAAATTTCTGCCACATCCCGACATGCGCCACACCTGGGCGTGCGCCACGTCCCGACACGCGTGGGTGTGCGAGGGCCCGTTCAACGCTGCTTGCAGCTTTAATTAATTTTGTAACTGGTCAATCACTGCAATCTAAGGTCTATTTTTTCCAGACTAGAGGCAGTTTATAGATGGAATAACATTGTGTTTTAACCAAAATAAGTTCTCAAAATAATTCTTTTACTAGTAAGCAGCTGTCTATATGTGGGATAACGTAAAGTGAGCTATATTACGGAGGGATTCAATTCTACCTGTTGGGCTTTATTTCACTATTTAGCAACCTGCTTACACGATATTATTCCTTACGTACACCTTACCTGTGAAAAGTGATTCCATGGGATCTGGTTTGCATGTTCAGCTCGTTGGAGCATCCATAAGCGGCACAAAAGTCCGGCATCTTTTCCAGTTATATTAAGTGTATGTCAGAAGACTGTCTGCTGACAACATTAAGTAGAATTTATATTTGCGTAGTAAAACCGGCATTTCTAAAACATCCAAGCATCCTGTGTCATAGCTAAATGTGTAACGTTTTTAACAAACCAAACCATTTGGAAATCGCTCGAAAATTCAGTGAATAATTCTATTTTAAGATTGTGGAGTATCTCTTACCTCCGTAGACTTACATTCACTCCCGCTGCTGCTAGCCCTGTACCAAGATGGCGGAGCTTTAGGCACGTCCCTCCACAGTCAGTGCGGCGTCTACGTATATATGTCTATAGCTGTGTCCCAATTCAGGGGCTGCATCCTTCGAAGGACCCAGCCTACTCGTCCTTCGAAGGCTGGGTCCTTCGAAGGACGGGTAGGCTGCATGAGAAGGCTGCATGAGCGTTTGTTAAATGAGACGGTCTCGCCCACGATAGGAAGCAGGAAGTTTCCTGCTTGCGTCATGACGTCTCGTAGCGCCGCTCTTTGTTGCCTAGCAACCTTGACAAACAAATTTTCATCCCGACGATCAGGATAAGACGACGTTGTAATTTTATCTAATTTTTGACTAGATTTGATCCTGAAATTGTAATTTTTAAAAAAATATATGTTTTATATCATTGAAGACTTGAGGGTCTTGTTCTATCCGGTGGTTCGGGACTAAACTGTCTGAGAAACGAGAAGCGTCCACAGCTGGTTTAAATCTGTTGACATCCACGTCGATATGAACTTCAAATGAATCTCTACAATCTCTGGGCTGAGTGTTTCTGATGAAGATCACTAAATACATGCTGTTTGAACAGAAACCAAATATAAATTAAAGCTGCAAGCAGCGATGAACGGGTCCTTGCACCCCTTGCTGGTCGGCGACCCCAAGCACGTCCGTCAGGTGATGCTGCGACCGGGAGCGCATTTAGGCCCATGAAGGCAACGAGGGCTGGATTCTGAACACACAGGTCAAATTTCTGGCAGATTGGATTATTACAGACTGTTTATGCAGCACTTACTGTCCATCCAACAGGTGGCGCTATCACTGCGACTGTATATTGGTCTATGGAAATCATCAGGGCTGTAACCTGATCACACATTTAAAGTTTGAGGCAGATAGCAGCACATACAGGGGATTTAACAAGACTTCCTCCTTCCTGGCGAAGCATCAAAGTTCAGTCGGCCGCCATGGCCACGCCCTTTGGGTTTGGCATATGATTTTCACATATTTTCAACCTGAAGATGTGTTCTATATATTGTGGCAAATTCAGATGTTTTGGATTTCCTGTCTGTGAGCAATTAATTTCTGAAAATGAGCAAAAACAGCAAAAATCCAACATTGAAATCAAAATGGCCGACTTCCTGTTGGGTTTAGAGAATGGCTCCAAGAGACTTTTTTGTTCACACTGATGTGCTACATATGCATGCCAAATTTTGTAGACGTAGGTTAAATTTGATGAGTGGGCCATTTTTTTAAATGCTGCAGGGGGCGCTATGCCAAATGCTGTGAATGTATTTTGGCACATGGATGTGGTCAGGGCAGGAGTGTGATTAAACATGTAAAGTTTGAGGCAGATTGGAGCAAGCAGAAGATATTTACACAGCAGTTGATATTTCATGGCGAAAGATCAAACTTCAGGGGGTTGCTATGGCCACGCCCTTTGACACTGGAGGAAGCTTTTTATAACTTTTGATCATAATGTCCTGGTGTATATACTGGTCAAATTTGAGGTCTGTGCGAGTTATCCCCTAGGAGGAGATAGTTCTCAAAAATGAACAACATTCGTTCAAATTTGTCCAATTAATTCAAAATGCCGGACTTCCTGTTGGGTTTAGGGCGTGGCTCCAAGAGGATTTTTTGTGCGTCCTGATGTGTTCTATATGTCCCCAAGATTTTGTGGACGTAGGTTAAATGTACTGCGGGGGCTGTTTGTTAAAAATGCTGTAGGTGGCGCTATTGCAGGTGCTGTGCTGAGATGCATAAAGTTTTCTTCCTTTAGCTGGTGGTAATGTGTGTGCAAATTTTGGTGATGTTTGGATAATTCTAATGCTGTCAAAGGCAAGTTGTTTTTCATATCAACTTTGCATTGCCACGGCAACAGCGTTTTGTAAAATGCCAAAATCTTCACACTGTGCCATGATCATGGTGTGAAGACTCATCACACCAATTTTGAGAATTATTTGACCAAGTTTAGGCCAATGGGATGGGCAAATGTAATTCCAAAACGTCCTGTTGCCAGTTGGTGGCGCTATGACTATTTCAAAATTTTTGAGTGTGGATGTCTTCAGACTGTACATGACATTCTGGATATGAAGTTTGGAGCAGATAGGTTCTTGTTCAGCTGAGATATAGGCCCTTGAATTTTCATGGCGAAACATCAAAATTCGCCACGGTGCCACAAACACGCCCTTTGATGACCCGTCACCATTGTCTCTGTGATTCATCATCAATGTGTTCAGGCTTATGTCAGAAGGTCTGAGGTGAATCTGGACAACGGGTTGACAACAGTACATAAAAGTATTAAAAAAGCAAAAATCCTGTTGTCACAAGGTGGCGCTACGACTGTGAATGAATATTATCATATGGATGACATCAGCTCAGGTCTGTCACCATACATGTAAAGTTTCATTCAGATTGGAGCATGTTCAGAGAGTTAGACCAGCACTTCCTGTTGCATGGCGAAGGATCACTAATTTGGGGGGGCTGCCATGGCCACACCCTTTGACCGACATAGAAGACTTTGATAACTTTTCATCAGGAAGGTCTGTTGTATGTACAGACCAAATTTCAGGTCTCTAAGACTTACCCCCTAGGAGGAGTTCATCACAGATTTTTCACAGTTAACGCAAGATATGTCACTTCCTGTTGGGTTTAGAGCATGGCTATGATTGACTTTTTTGTCTTTCCTGATGTGCTGAATATGCCTGCCAAATTTTGTAGCTGTAGATCAAATGTCCTTCCAGTTAGTCTAATACCACTCTTTAAAATTTTGAAAGGGGGCGCTATGGAGCCATTTTGGGACACACATGCACAGACCCCATAAAATATCAAATTTTTCACCGGTCCTGATGTGTATGCAGATTTTGACGCGAATCGGTGCATGTTTAGGCCCTCAAAAAAGCAATTCATTTGGCGGTAAAATAATAATAATAATAATAATTAAAGCTGCAAGCAGCGTTGAACGGGCCCTCGCACACCCACGCGTGTCGGGACGTGGCGCACGTCCAGGTGTGGCGCATGTCGGGATGTGGCAGAAATTTGAAGGTGGTCACATTTGACCAATTTCAAGGATTGCATCACAAACTTTCTCGGCCACCATGTACATCAGGGGTGTCAAACTCATTTCTCATTGACTATTGTCTGTTGTGTTATTAATGTAAAAATCTGTGAGTGAGATGTTATCTGTTCCATTTTTGTCTGTTCTGTTACAGATTTTAAAAATCTGTTTTACTATTGTTATATTACTGTATTATTGGGTCGCTATTATTGACCATTATGCCCGTTGTTGCAAATTTGCAACATACCCAAATTTCTATTTATTTTTTGTGCTATAATCAAATTAACAATCTCAGCTTCAACTTATGGTGCAGGGAAGCCAAAATACCATGTCCACGCATGTGAACGCACGGTCTCAGGAGGCTACGATATTTTTTTTTCATGAATTAAAAAAAGACAAAGAAGACATAATCATTTGTACATATTCCGGCCATAGGCAGAATAGGCCACATGAAATGAAGTGGGAGTTGCCCCCTCAGCCCCTGTGAAATGGGAAAGGAACAAATGATTGAGTTTTGGGAGTGATCCAGATCAGTGTCTGGATCTGGGAATTTTTTAAAAAGATATTTACCATTGGGAGTGTTAGAAAGCCCTGCAGTGCCACCTTGTGGTAGGACAGAGCATATATGTGCACATATATAGCACAAAGATGTTGACTGTTTTTTAAGTATACTTTGTCGTTGGGAGATTGTGTTGGGGTGGACTGGAGCTCCTTGGCGGAGGTCTGTGTTCTCTGACTGCTTTTCTAGCTACAATCTGTGATGATATGAATATTGACGAATGTATAATTAAACTAGTTGAAATATATATTTGATATATCGTTGTTTGTACAGTTTTTCTCCATAGGTTTGGCTCATTTCTCGAAACTGAAATGACAATCTCAAGACAACATGGACAAACCTCCAAACTACTAGGCAACTGTTCACAACAGACTGGCATTTCTCCTTCATTTCATCAAATTGCAAACATCTTAGTACTTGTCTCGATGTCTCAGTACATCTTTGCAAATGATTTAGTACAGGTAGCCTTCATTTAGCACAATTTCCAAATGAATAGATCTTGTTGATCTAAACTGATTGTTGACTTCTCAGTCTGATGGTCGTTCACTCCAAAACATGTCAGCATCATTTCATTGTGTAAGTCATCACATGCACAATAGTCTGTTCAGTTGTCAGGATTAGTCATGAACATACGGTGGCCAGGAGAGGGACGGTGAGGACAGCTTTATTTACAGCACTGTAGGCTCCATATAATGTTCCTTGTTTTTTGTTTATGTGCTTGTAGTATTACAGTATGTTATGCTGTATAGATTTTCTTTTTACTCTGATGTATGAAAGTTGCTTTATGTGTGTCAATACAGTTTTCTTGATAGTTTACACTCATTTTGTGAAAGCATGCCTCATACTTTCAGAACTCTGCATACAAATGAGAAAACACACACACACACACACACACACAATGGGCAAAAGCCCTCAATTCTCCTTCAATTGAAACTTTACATTCAAAATGATGTTATTACTTCTCAAAATGCTATTTTGTTTTCAAATGACACAAACCATTATATGAATAGACATTTATAAGAGTGCTCACACAATGCCAAAGGGACGATGAATTTTGGAGGCACTGACTATTTATATGAGAATAGAATTTAGTTTTGACCAGTCGTGTGAACTGTTTTGGGAGAGATATGAGCTTTTGCAGGTGAACCATGGTTTTGTGCTGAACCATCATGTTGTTTTGGCAAAAGCACCAAGAGTGTTGAGAACGTCTGGTCTGTTTCAAGAAATGAGCCAAAGCAATTGAGAATAGTCAGTGCATTTTTGGTGGCACTGACTATTTATATGAGAAAGAAATTTAGTTTTAAAACATGAGTGAAAGGTTTTGGGAGAGACATGAGCTTTTGCACGTCAGCTTTATATATATATTGCTTATATTGCAAAGTTTGAAGCAATGATACCTGCAAATATACTGTCTTTAAGTTCCTGTTACCAATTGGTGGTGCTATGACTATGACTAAATTTTAAAATGTGGATGTATTCAGAAGTGGACTCTTGTCCAGCACATGAAATTTGGGCCAGATCGGATCATGTACAGCTGAGATATAATCATTTTAGTTGTCATGACGAGACATCAAGTTCACCACGCTGCCACAGACTAACAGTTTGACTAACAGTCACAGTTTTCTCCATGAATCATCATCAATGTCTTGAGGCTTATGTCACCAAATTTCAGTTGAATACGGTCAACCAAATAATAATAATACATTAAAATGTATTGAAACAGAGGGATTTTTCTACAATTACACAGACCTGCATTTATACGATTTGAACAGTAGGTGTCAGCATTGCACCATTTATCTGGATTTAATCCAGAGCTGCTGACAATGGTAAAAGTACATAAAGGTCAGAGGGCCACCACGGTCACATCCTTTGACTTTTGTGGAAGATTTTGATAACTTCTCATCTTTAAGGCCTGTTGTATATACTGACCAAATTTCAGCTGTCTTGGAGTTACCCTGTGTGCGGTTATAGCTCTTGAATATGTGCATAAATCAGAAATATAAAGCAAAATGGCGGACTTCCTGTACACTTTTGCTGATGGATTGATTAGGCAATTTTGTTTGTCTTGTCTTAGTGCGCATGTGTACCAAATTTGGTAGGGTTACATGAAACTAGCCGTATTAACTCCCATAGAACCCAATTTTCAAGGTGGCGCTATAGAGCCATTTTACCACACACATGTGCAGTTCCCATGAAATATAAAATTTTTCGCCACTTCTGATGTGTCTGCAAATTTTCGTGAGTTTTTGAGCGCGTTTAGGCCCTCAAAAATGCAGTTCTTCCGTCAGGAGAAAAATAATAATAATTAAAGCTGCAAGCAGCGTTGGACGGGTTCTCGCTTCTCTTGCCGGGCGACTGAGACATATGGCTAACATCCGGCCGGGACTTGGATCACACCTGTCAAGTTTCAGGTCATTTGGAGCAACTCCAGGCAAGTTACACAGCACCTTCTAACTGTAGAAGCAAAAATGTAGCAAAAATCTGAATTTAAATTCAAAATGGCGGACTTCCCGTTGCATTGTGGGTATGGGTTCTTGACGCTTTTTTGTGCGTGTTGTCATGAAACATATGTGTACTGAATTTCGGAGCTCTAGGTGAAACATAGTTCAGGGGCTGAATTTTTAAATGCCTCTAGGGGGCAATATTGAGCCAAAATGGCCTCTCAGCAAAACGCTGCGCGCTGCCGCGCGCACACCGTCACGCTTTTGCGGAGCGTTTTGATAAGTTTTTTTCACCAGCACCTGTAGTATATGTGGACCGAATTTGAGATCTTTAGGCATTATCCCCGAGGAGGAGTTAGGTCTTGAAAACGTGAAATATTTGAAAAAGTGGGCAAACAGTGAGAAAATGGCCAAAGGGCAAAACGCCGCGGGCCGCCACGGGCTCGCCGTCATACTTTTGCGGAGCGTTTTGATAACTTTTTGTCACCACCACCTGTAGTATATGTGATATAAATTTGAGCTATGTAGGAGTTTTCCCCTAGGAGGAGTTCGCGCTTGAAAATGTGAAATTTCTGAAAAACAAATGTGGACATTAAATTCAAAATGGCGGATTTCCTGTTGCATTGTGGGTATGGGTTCTTGAGGCTTTTTTGTGCGTGTATTCGTGACACATATGTGTACCGAATTTCGGACCTCTAAGTGAAACGTAGTTCAGGGTTCGAATTTGTGAATGTTTGTAGGGGGCAGTTTTGAGGCCAAAATTGAGCCAAAATGGCGGAATGTCAACATTCCGTGGGCCGCCGCGCGCACGCCGTCATACTTTTGCGGAGCGTTTTGATAACTTAAGCTCCCCAATGCGTTTTCTACCTGCTGGCTAAATTTGAGATTTGTCGGAGTTATCACCTGGGAGGAGTTAGCTCTAGAAAATATGTAATTTTTTGGCCAATATTTGGCCAAAATGGCCAAATTTTGACACTAAATTGAAGATGGCGGCTTTCCCGTTGCATTGTGGGTTTCGCTTCAAGAGGATTTTTTTTGCGTCTGGGCATGATACATATGTGTACCGAATTTCAGAGCTGTAGCTCAAGTTCCCTCCAAATGCAAGGGTGGGTGCCCTTTTTTTTTCTAAAGGGGGCGCTATTGAGCCATTTTTCCATTGACATGTGTAATTCCCCAATATGTGCATGGGGGACACCGAGTCAATGTGTGTGGCGATTTTTATGCGTTTTCGAGTAGTGCAAGGGCCTCAAAAGTGGCCCCAACGAGACGGTAGTATAATAATAATAATAATTAAAGCTGCAAGCAGCGTTGGACGGGTTCTCGCTTCTCCTGCCGGGCGACTGAGACATATGGCTAACATCCGGCCGGGACTTGGATCACACCTGTCAAGTTTCAGGTCATTTGGAGCAACTACAGGCCAGTTACACAGTGAATTCAAAATGGCGGACTTCCTGTTGCATTGTGGGTATGGGTTCTTGAGGCTTTTTTGTGCGTGTTGTCATGACACATATGTGTACCGAATTTCGGAGCTCTAGGTGAAACATAGTTCAGGGGCTGAATTTTTAAATGCCTCAAGGGGGCAATATTGAGCCAAAATGGCCACTCAGCAAAACGCTGCGCGCTGCCGCGTGCACACCGTCATGCTTTTGCGGAGCGTTTTGATAAGTTTTTTTCACCACCACCTGTAGTATATGTGGACCGAATTTGAGATCTTTAGGCATTATCCCCGAGGAGGAGTTAGGTCTTGAAAACGTGAAATTTTTGAAAAAGTGGCCAAACAGTGGCAAAATGGCCAAACGGCAAAACGCCGCGGGCCGCCACGGGCACGCCGTCATACTTTTGCGGAGCGTTTTGATAACTTTTTGTCACCACCACCTGTAGTATATGTGATATAAATTTGAGCTATGTAGGAGTTTTCCCCTAGGAGGAGTTCGCGCTTGAAAATGTGAAATTTCTGAAAAACAAATATGGACAGTAAATCCAAAATGGCGGATTTCCTGTTGCATTGTGGGTATGGGTTCTTGAGGCTTTTTTGTGCGTCTATTCGTGACACATATGTGTACTGAATTTCGGAGCTGTAAGTGAAACGTAGTTCAGGGGCTGAATTTTTAAATGCCTCTAGGGGGCAGTTTTGAGGCAAAAATTGAGCCAAAATGGCGGAATGTCGGCACTCCGTGGGCCGCCGCGCGCACGCCGTCATACTTTTGCAGAGCGTTTTGATAACTTAAGCTCCCCAATGCGTTTTGTACCTGCTGGCTAAATTTGAGATTTATCGGAGTTATCACCTCGGAGGAGTTAGCTCTAGGAAATGTGTAATTTTTTGTGCAAAATTTGGCCAGAATGGCCAAATTTTGACACTGAATTCAAAATGGCGGCTTTCCCGTTGCATTGTGGGTTTCGCTCCAAGAGAATTTTTTTTGCGTCTTGGCATGATACATATGTGTACCGAATTTCAGAGCTGTAGGTCAAGTTCCCTCCAAATGCAAGGGTGGGTGCCCTTTTTTTTTCTAAAGGGGGCGCTATTGAGCCATTTTTCCATTGACATGTGTAATTCCCCAATATGCGCATGGGGGACACCGAGTCAACGTGTGTGGCGATTTATATGCGTTTTCGAGTAGTGCAAGGGCCTGAAAAGTGGCCCCAACGAGACGGTAGTATAATAATAATAATAATTAAAGCTGCAAGCAGCGTCGGACGGGCCCTCGCTCCTCACCGCACTGCTCTCCACACGACCTTGTCTAGGGGGCGCCATAGAGCCGATTAGAATTTTGACTGTGCAAATCTGTTGGTCTTGAGATACTATATGTATGTACCAAATTTCATGTTTGTAGGATAAAGCAATGATTTTATATGAGTATTTGAATATTTCTAGGGGGCGCTGTGGAGCCGTTTGACCACGCCCATTTCTGAATTGTATATTAAATATTAGGTCTTGAGATTAATGAGGTTTTGTGTGGATTTGGTGATTTTACATGTATCACTTCACCTCCAAAACCAATTTCGTTCCACATGGCGATTTTGTTCAAAATGGCCGCCATGCCACGCCCACACCGTGTGACGTAGCCACAAGATTTTAATAACTTTTCATCCTGGAGGGGTGTAGATGCCACACAGCGAATTTGGTGAAGATTGAACAAAAATCCTAGGAGGAGTTCGTTAATTTCCAATGCCTGCGCACGTGTTCCATTGTACAATCTTAAGCTTTTTGTTCAAAATGGCCGCCATGCCACGCCCACACCGTGTGACGTATCCACAAGATTTTGATAACTTTTCATCCTGGATGGGTCTACATGCCACACAGCGAATTTTGTGAAGATGGGATAAAAATCCTGGGAGGAGTTCGATAAATTCCAATGCCTGCACACTACGTGCTCTAGGGGGCGCTGTTGAGCCTTTTTTGAAATTTTAAAAGCAGGAATGTTTTTGTCTTGGGCTACTGTACATGTGTACCAAATTTCATGAGTTTACGTGAAACTAGCCGTATTAACTCCACTACAGCACAATTTTCTAGGTGGCGCTATTGAGTCATTTTGCCATTCATATGTGTAATTCCCCCAAAATATCAAATTTTTCACCAGTCCTGATGTGTGTGCCAAATTTGGTGAGTTTTTGAGCATGTTTAGGGGGTCAAATTGAGGTTCAAAGTGGCGTAGAAAAATAAACCGCCAAACCGCCAAAGAAACACTAGAAGAACAATAGGGTCCTACGCACTGTAGTGCTTCGGGCCCTAAT
>JAMOIN010001527.1:0-20848 GCA_024666655.1 Dascyllus trimaculatus
GTCCTTGAATTTATTTTTTTCCCCTAACTTTAAAGCTACTCAAACAAAAGTTTATCTATACAAATATCTGGACAAAATCTTTACAAACATACAGAAGTGTAGGTATAATATGGGAATGTAACTAGATAAGTATGTTAACATGGAAGCTACAGGGAAATATTATCTTTAGCATGTATAAAACCACATAAAATATTATAAAACAACTTTCTGAGATAAGAAGCATTCTCTCAGAAATCCAGTTCAAATGTGCACTGAGGAAAATGTTCATATGAATATATGTAAAGAGCCGCTTTACTGACTGAGGAACGTTTTTTAATACAATCAATGCTCCTGTCCTCACTGGGAAAGCTTTTACAAAGTGAACCAAACCATTGTAAACTAGAAAAACATACTCTCAGAAAATAATTTCCTGAAATAATCTAGGATTTCTTCATGTAGTGTGACTGACCATTGGATTAAAAAAACAGAGCTGAAGTCAATGAACCAGTTACATGAACCATCACCAAGTGATTGTCACACAAATACTGTACCTCCAACAAGGTTTGATCAATGCACCATGAGTGTTGAGAGTGTTGGCTCTAGTCCACACCAAAGTCTTGTGTTTCATCTGCATCCTTTCGCAGAGGCAATTTCATAGTCTGTGAAGTTTTACTGAGACGTGATTATTGCTGGTTGAAAACTTAACCCAATACCCGCCTTGATGACTTGAAACATAGTCAGCTATGGCAATTTTTGTTGGCCTCTGAAGAGGCTTTACATTGTATAAATGTAAACTGAACAATATTGTTGTGGTTGGTGTTTGTTCCATGCAGTTTGAATAGCCTGCTTAGTGACTGAGGAAAGTTTTTGGTATAATAAGCGTTCCTGTTTGTTCCTGTCCTCCTGTCTGAATATGAACAGCAACTTACTACACTGAGTCACTGTACTTCAATACAGTGATCTAATACAAACATTACATTGTCGTCATCACAATGATTACATCATATGTCATACATTACACGACATTCAATGTAGAGCACCAATGTTTGTCACATATGACAGCCTGGGAGTCAACAGCAAACAATTCACTATGTTCTCTGTAACAGGCCACGCCCATTTCCCCCTCACTATCAGAATGACGGCTAAGGCACATTGCTGGAACCCATTCTAAGCAGTGCACAGCACTCTGTGGGAGCAACGCTTGTTTGTGGACGAAATGTGAAAAACAACAAAAACGACACCATGAAAACTTGCACACTGGGCAATAAACAACATTTCTCAGGAAAGCATCCATTTGAACCACATAACCTCATCAACATTCTTTCCTTCACAAGTAGATCAGGGGTTGAGTGCAGACGCAGTCCCCCACTACCACAAATTATGCAGTTGAGACTCCCACATTTGGGGAATTCACAGGGGTCAGCTCGCCGGAGTGCAATGGCTGAGCCCCATCGTTGTTGTTGTTTGTTTTGTTTGCTTGGTTGTTTGGTTTGTTTTGTTATTTTTGACCCTCTTCTCTTCAAGGAAGGATGGCGCCATGGACTCCAAGGCTGCGTTCATGCACTAAGGGTGTCTTTTCCCTCTTGTCCCCGTGGTTGCTGCGCAGCTCTGCGGGGCCTGCTTGACTTGGGCTCTCCTCCCTGGCGTTGGGTGTATCCAGTGCTTTGCCTTTGGTGCTCCTGGGCTGCTGGATTTGTGTGCTCTCCCGGGCTTCTCAGGAGAGCATCCATTTGACCCACATAACATTCTTCATGTTTTCCTTCACAAGTAGATCAGGGGTTGAGTGCAGACGCAGTCCCCCACTACCACAAATTATGCAGTTGAGATTCCCGCATTTGGAGAATTCACAGGGGTTAGCCAGCCGGAGTGCAATGGCTGAGCCTCACCCTGGGTCAACAACCTTCTTGATCATGGTGTCTCCCCTGCCAGGTAAGTATGAGTTGGGATGGGTGGAGCCAGAGGCCCCATTTCCACATGCAGCACCCTGGCTCATGGTGCCTGAAATACATGATTCCAGAGTCTTACCCTGGCAGTGACTGCAACAAAGCATAAATGCTGCCCGTGCAGCCACTGAAAAATGGCCTTGCAGTCTGTGTTTGTTCCACCAGGAACAATGCTTTCACAGCTCTTGATGACCAAGTTCTATTGTTTCTGTAAGACCTTATTGTAACATGTTCTCCAAAGAGAGGACGTCGCTCTCATACTACAGGTTTTCTTGTGTTCTCTCAAGGTCCCTGCACACGTGCAGCTGGAGGAAGAGATTTCAGTTATCAGGCTGCTCTGTTGTGGAATCAGCTTCTAGTTTGGGAGGAAGACACTTTATCTGCTCCCAAAGATACTGGGCTTTAATTATGCTCTCTGTTAAGATCACAGTTGAGGCTGGGTTGGGGTTAGCCTCTGGAGAGGCTTTACACTTTGTATGATAATAAACTGGACAATGTTTTGGTGGAACGTAGATTGCCGAGTTGTGCTCTCAGAGGGCCTTTTAAATTTCTCATTATGAATTCAAAAATTAGGTTATTGTCATTGTTTTGGTTGGTCTTTGTTCCATGCAGTGTAAAGAGCCTGCTTACTGACTGAGGAAAGTTTTTGGAATAATTAACGTTTCTTTCTTCACTGGGAAATCCTTGACAATATAAGTCAAACCATTGAAAACCAAAAAATATACTAGTTTACATTATACAGAAAAAAAGTCTCCTGAAATAATCTAGGATTTCTTCATATAGTGTGACTGACCATTGGATTAAAAAAACAGAGCTGAAGTCAATGAACCAGTTACATGAACCATCACCAAGTGATTGTCATGCAAATACGGTACCTCCAACAAGGTTTGATTAATGCACCATGAGTGTTGAGAGTGTTGGCTCTAGTCCACACCAAAGTCTTGTGTTTCATCTGCATCCTTTTGCAGAGGCAATTTCATAGTCTGTGAAGTTTTACTGAGACGTGATTATTGCTGGTTGAAAACTTAACCCAATACCTGCCTTGATGACTTGAAACATAGTCAGCTATGGCAATTTTTGTTGGCCTCTGAAGAGGCTTTACACATTGTATGAGTATATATGAACAATATTGCAGTATAGACACCTTGTTGTGCTGTCAGAGGGTGTTTCAAGTTTTTTTTTTTTTTTTTCTTTTTGTCTGCATTTATACTCATTGTTTAACGCCATGCAAAGGAATCAACTTTAATGAGATCAATGCATATTTTAGTCTTGCAGCAAAATATATTAATATTTAGTGCGTGTGCGTGACCATCACCGGCCCCCCCTGGGAGCTAAGCAGTCATTCTTTATTACAGATGGAAATTAGCGCTACGCTAAATCTGGTGCAGCCATCTTTATATTCTAACGAGAATATTCAATGTCTCTGCACACTGTCCTGCTAAATCAATAAATACAAAAAATAAATACAAATTGAAATTGAGCCAGAGGGGGTAGTGCTGCACCTCAGTGAATGGGGGGGACAAGACGAACAGGGAGGGTACAGATAGGTAGTGCTATATGAATCCTATAAGAGTGCTGTAACATGCCATGTTCTTCCCAGCAACCGATCCCACATCTGAAAACTGGAACAAATAATCAACCCAGAAACAAATTGGACACCAGAAGTCTTGTCAGTATACAGGGTTAGGACGCCAGAGGACAGGAGTAAAGGAAGAATGTGTGGAGGGCGTGAGTTTAGTGCAAAGTCTGAAGAGTGACTCCGCACAATCTGGCGGGTCCCATCAGTTCTCAGCAATGGGACTCGGCAGGAGTTGGTAAGCCCTGAACAAACATGCATGTGTGTCAAAGCCCAGAGTGACTACCACGACTCAGCAGGGCCAGGCCGGCCAAGAGCCCCCTCACACCAGGCCGGGGAGCATCCAGGAGGCAACACTCAGAGGACCACCCGGGCCACAGATAAGCAAGCAGACACAGGGACCAAGAGGAGGCAGCAACCCACACCCCCAGAGCGCCCAGGACAAGCCCGGAGGGCGCGAGGCACGAGGGCCCACCCGCCACCCCACACCCGTCCCCAGCCACCCCACCCGCCCACCAATCTCTAGACATCTCTACCGGGTCTAGCGGAAAGGGTCCCCGGGGCCAAGAGGTAAAGGGCCAGGGAAGGCCCATACGCACCGACGAGCGCCGCCAACACCAGGAGCAACGTGGGCCGCAGCGCCAGAACACCACCCCAAGCGGCAGCCATAGACCCGCCACAGGCCAGCCAAGTGCAGAAACCCGCTCCGGAGAGGAAACCGTGCCGCGCCAAGGGAATCACAGGTAAAGGAAGCCCACTCGTACCCCACAGGCCAGCAAGCCAGGGACGCAGGACGCACAACCAACAGCAACGCCAATAACATCCCCGCCCCGCCCCATCCCAGGACAGCACCAGACCCGGCCCCAGGGCCCCAGCCAGCAGAATTCAATCTACAGTGGCAGCACACAGGCCCGGGCAGGAACCAGAGACCCCCCCCCCCCACAGAAAAGACCACCCGGCCCCCCCATCGGGCCCCCAGGCAGCGGAGGACCCCCGCCCCCCCCGAGGGAGGGAGAGGGACGAGGAGGAGCAGGCAGGCAGGAGAGGGGGGAGGAGGGAAGGGGAGCGCGCAAGGGACAGGGGAGCAGCAGAGAGGCCAACACACCCCAAGCCCCCAGAGCCAGCCAGAGGCCAGCCAGGTTTTTTTGAGTTCGAGAGGCTGAGATGCTGTGAGATCGCGAGACTCGGTGAGATTCACGAAATTCAACATGACGGCCCCCAGCTGCTAGACTAATTCCATACAAATCGCCGTTTTTCTCCATTTTTCCGTCGCATTAAACAACCGATTTAAGCTTCCTGGTCAAGACCGTACACTGTATCGCTCACAGTGGAGGACCTTGAAGACTTTATTGACGACTACTACGTCCGTTGCACAATGGAAGGCTCCAACCCCGCCACTTTCCCCGAGAATCCTAACAAGAGGAAGAAAGCTGACTCGTCCACTGACACACAGGACCTGGGGACTCATTTATCAAGCGTGCGCAGAAAGAGTTCAAAATTCTGTCGTACGAATAAAATTTAGAATGTGTGTAAGTACAAAAAAATCCGTATTTATCAAACGTGCGGACGCCGGTCGTACGCACACCAGTAAGTAACCGGTGATGATAAATCCCACCTGTTCCTAACGACCATGCTCGTGCATGGTTCAGGTCATTTGCATTCAGAAACGCCTCCAATTGACCATATATGGTAGCAACAATCCTTAAAATGCATGAATGGATTTTTGATCCCGTCACCGAAATCATGGCAAAGAGGGTGAAGAAGAGGAATTTCTCCGACACCGAGATTGAGGTATTACTAGGCGAAGTTGAAACAAACCAAAAAATACTTTTTGGAAGACTAAATGCAGGTGTGACCACCAAAAGAAATGGTTTGACATCAAACTCGGTGCCAGAAAACGCATCACAGCCCACAGATGCAAAATATTTGTAACTGGAGGAGGACAAGAAACAAACCAGCTTTACCCATGGACGCTCACATTGCCAGCATCATCAGGGACACAGCACTATGTGGGATTATTCCTGACGGAGACACGGACACTCTCCCAACAGAACCAGCTGGACCATCGACCAGTCACACTACAGGTAAAATGAAAAGCTGGACTGAGGTGTTTCAAAAACATTTTAATTTGTGGATCTGAATTAAAATAAACGTGACTATAATCTGATGTTTCTTTAATAACTCAGAATCTCAAGCCAGTCCTTCCTGCGCTCAGGAGCCGGAGGAGTTGGAGGAACAGGAGCAGCCGGGGCCATCCAGAACCCATTCGGTGCTGACGGAGGCAGTGCTGCAGAATCAACAAGACACCACCAAATCCATAAATGAAATAAGCGATCAGCTGACCAACATCGTCAATACCTGCTGCAAATCAACGAGTCACTGGCACAGATTGCTGCATGCCCATCGCAAATGTTAAATAAATAAACTTTAAAAATGTTGAATGATGAGATTATTTTCCCCACACACACTTTCAATCTGAAACATGCAGGTTTACGTAAAATCTCTGTATGATCCTCTCGTTTGAATGGCAGCGACATTAGAGGGTGGGACAGGAGGGGTCATTAGCCACTGCTTCAGTGGATATAGCCTACCCGATCTCCTATGGAGATGTTACAATAAACCATACGAAGCCCAGAAAATAATTTTGAAATGTTGTAACACTCACCAATCAGCCAGCCATCCTAAACAGCTCCTGCTTGGAGGCAAACACCCACTAAGTAGTTCTGCAGGCCACCGGGCAACAACGTTTAACAGAGACAGATGTGGATCGCAAATTATTTTTGTATTGATTGAATGAAATCCTTTCATGTTCACGGATCTGAATTCATTGTGTGATGGTGCTTTGACTAAGATGTGGGGCAACCTATGGCTCTATTTATGTTTGGGAATCCGGCGATGGCGTGAAATCCTTGTTTAGTTTTGGCTTGCTATTGAACACTTTGATTCTCTAAGTGCATTCTGTTTGTAGTTTCTCTGTTCTACCACTAGGTTTTGTGTGTACGCATGGTCAGAGTTGTGCTTAAATTTGCGCATGTTTCTACGCACAAGTACAAGTTGATAAATCCCATACTTTGCGTGGAAATGCTCGTACGCACACATTACGCACACATCTGTGCGTACGCACGCTTGATAAATGAGGCCCCTGGATTCTACTGATGTCCCGATTAGCGTGCTGGAATCGATAAATAAAAAGCTCGACATCCTCGGCATGCTCCATCAGGAGATCAAGGATCTGAAAGTTAGTCTGGAGTTCACTCACCAGCAGATAAACGATCTGCAGCGGGACAACGCCGAACAGCTGTCACTTCGGATGTAAGTACACTTAAAAACGAAAATAAATCCCTGAGAGAGACCGTCCTGGACATCCAGAGTAGAAGCATGAGGGATAATCTGATCTTTTCGGGCATCCCAGAGTCCACACCGGACAACCCCGAGTCATTAGTTAAAAACTTCTTGACGTCGGCTCTTAAAATCCCTGCGGAAACGGTAAAAAACATCACTTTCCACCGCGTTCACCGGCTGGGACCCTGAGGAGGAAACCGTCATCGTCCCATCATTGCTAAGTTCGAGCACTTCCAGCAGAAAGTGCTCGTAAAAAGCAGAGGACGGGAGCTGAAAGGCACCTCGTTCGGCATGAATGACCAGTTTCCAAGGGAGATAAACGAGAGGCGCAAAGTGCTCTATCCGATCATGAAAGAGCACCGACAGAAAGGTAAGCGGACTGCATTGGTGGTGGACAAACTCTACATAGATGGCCAGCTATTCCGGGAATCCTCCATCACCCCCTGGCTCTTCTAAAAGACGCGGAAATACAACGGTTAAATTCTCACAAAACGGCTTTGTTGCTAAAATATTTCACATATTAAAATAGAAAACGTATTTAAAAAAAAAAAATAGAATCTCACAGGTGTGAATGTGTAAATGTCTCACTTTCCTAATCCACCCTCCCCGCTCAGGATCCCCTCCCTCCTTTTATTTTTCTATCTCCCCCTCTATGTACTTCTCCACTCACCCCTTTCCCCCTCTCACACACTCCCCCTTCCCACTCACACCCAATGTATCCCCTCTGTTTGTTGTGCTTATGTACTTCTTAATGTGTGTATTGTTAGTTTTGCATTTCTGGTTGTGCTTTTAAACGCTATATGTATAGATCATGACTTGCTGTATATATCTCTCACCAGCAACCACACATTTCTAACCCAATACTTCACACCTCACCATCCTGACATCCACAGCTCACAGACTGCAACGTTTAACTTACAGACGGCAACAGAGAGCTCACAAAGACACACAGAAATTAGACTACATTGTTACATACTCAATGACAGAACACCTTCACTCACTATGTCCAAGTTAAACTTTGTTTCCTGGAATGTACATGGCATACGCTCACAGACAAAAAGAATTAAAATCCTGGACTATGCTTCTAAACTAAAAGCAGACATTTTTCTCCTGCAAGAGACACATTTATTACAGTCAGAGGAAAAATCTCTTACAGATAGTAATTATAATATAATCTTTTCATCGTGTTATAATAACAGACAAAGAGGAGTCTCCATCCTAGTCCATAAGAGAGTACTATTTACTTTAAACTCCACAGTAACAGATCCAGAAGGCAGATACATTATTATCCAGGCAACAATTTTTAATAAATTATATACAATTGTCAACCTGTATGCTCCTAATAATGACGATCCAGCCTTCTTTCACACAGTTTTTTCTCATTTAGCAGACTTATCTGCTAACTCAACAACTATTATCGGTGGTGACTTCAACTTAGTTCTGAATCCTTCCGTAGATCGATCTAGTAATCCAACACATACAAAACAATCACAATCAGTCAAAGTCATACAGGATTGCATGACAGATTTTGGATTGGACGATGTCTGGAGACTCAAAAACCCAACAAAGAGGGACTATATTTTCTTCTCCTCGGTGCACCAATCATTTTCAAGAATTGACTTCTTCCTCTCAAATAATTCCATTGCACATAAAGCTACCACTAGAATTCACCCAATCATAACCAGCGACCATGCACCAATATCCCTCAGCCTCCAAACCGATCCCGACCGTAAGCCTCCTCAGACTTGGCGTCTAAACATATCTCTACTTAAAGATCCAGAATTTGATCAGGTAATAAGGAGGGAGTGGGCAGACTTTCTAAGAAATAATGACTCTCCTGATTTATCTCCTTCTTTACTTTGGGAAACTGGGAAGGCCGTAATCAGAGGTAAAATAATATCGTACTCTTCATACAAGAAAAAAAAGGAACAACAAATAGAGACGGATATTGAGAAAAAAATTAAACAACTTACAGAGGATTATGCAATAAAACCAAGTGATCAACTATGGTCTGAACTACAGAATGCAAAATTACACCTCAACAATATCTTGTCAAAGAAAACCGAATTTTTACTACAACAACTAAGATATAACAATTTCGAACACAACAACAAATCGGGCAAATTTCTTGCGAACCAACTCCAACGCAACAAAGACAAATCCTTCATAACAGCAATCCAGGATCCCACTGGCAATTATACTCAATCACCCCAAGAAATTAATCAGATCTTTTACAGCTATTATCATAATTTATATTCAGCTGCAGTTAACCCAAACAAAGAAGACATTCACAATTTTCTCAACAATTTAAACCTGCCAGAACTAACAACTGAAAGCAGAGAAACCTTAGATGCTCCATTGACTATCAATGACTTGCAGTGTGCATTAGACAGTATGCCAGCAGGCAAGGCACCTGGTCCTGATGGTTTCCCTGCTGAATTCTTTAAACATTTCTGGCCAATATTTGCACCTCTTTTCTTCAGGACAGTATCAGAGATAAAAAGTAATGGTTATATAAGTGCCCACATGAATACAGCTGCAATAAAGTTATTATTGAAACCAGATAAAGACCCCACGTTTCCTTCCAGCTATCGTCCTCTATCTCTAATTAACACCGATATCAAAATTATCGCGAAAGCACTCGCCTCCAGGTTGGAGAAAATTATCCCGTCAATAATTCGCAGTGATCAAACAGGATTTATTAAGGGCCGACACTCCACCAACAACGTCAGAAGACTTCTGAATCTGATCAGTTTGACGCAACGCTGTAACAGAGAAGCGATTGTTGTGTCGCTTGATGCAGAAAAAGCCTTCGACAAAGTCAGTTGGTCCTTTTTCTTCACTGTTCTACGCAAATTTGGTTTCGGAGAGTCGTTTATCCAGTGGGTATCAGCTCTGTATAACTCACCCAAGGCCACAGTCATCACCAATGGGATCACTTTACAAAGCTTCAGTTTGCAAAGGGGAACCAGACAAGGATGCCCACTCTCTCCCTTATTATTTGCGATATTTATTGAGCCATTGGCAACAGCAGTACGCCAAAATACCAATATCAAAGGTATCTGCTCTCAGCTGTCTGAACATAAAATTAATCTATATGCGGACGACATATTACTTTATCTAGAAGAACCCAAAACATCATTAAAGGAAGTATTTAACCTCATCACAACCTTCTCACGTCTTTCAGACTACTCCATCAACTGGTCGAAATCAATTATACTTCCATTAACAGAGAACTCATGGAATCCTGCAGTCCAAAACCTGGTTCATTCCCTTCCTACTGGTAACATTAGATATCTGGGCATAAATATCTCATCAAAACTCTCTGAACTAGTCCACCTGAACTTCACTCCACTTCTGGAGAAAATCTGTGGTGATTTGAGGCGTTGGAATAACCTTCCCATCTCCCTTCTGGGAAGAATAGCTACTGTGAAAATGAAAATACTACCCCAAATCAACTATCTCTTTTCCATGATCCCATTCAAACCCACATCAAAGTGGTTCCAATCATTAGATTCTGCTATCGGTAAATTCTATTCAAAGAACAAAAAAGCTAAAATCAGCCTGACTACTCTCCAGAAAAATAAATCTGAGGGTGGTCTAGAGGCCCCCAACTTCATACATTACTACTTAGCCGACCAACTACAATATCTTACAAAATGGATACATCCACATGAAGAATACAACTCCTGGCTGGAACTGGAACAGTTAGACTGTAACCACATCAAACTCTCTGACCTTCCCTTTATTACCGCCACCCTTAAACACCATCCTTGCTTCAAGAACCCTTTGATCGCCTCCACTTTGTCTGCTTGGTCGAAATCCCTGGAAGTCACTGGCTCCCAACTTCAACCCAGCATACTATCCCCAATCTGGCACAACCCAGATTTTGTAAACAATAAAACACCCCTCTATCTCAGTGCATGGGCGGAGAAAGGGATCACCCACCTCCATCACCTTCTCCAAGACAATATGCTTATGACATATACAAACTTATTCCAAAAATTTGAAATAAATAATGGAAACTTTCTTCAATACCTACAAGTACAGAGGACAATTACAAGGGAAATTCCAGCGCTTCGGACCACTTTACAGCCTCCTGATTTACAGCCACCGGAATTTGTCAAATACATCACAAAACTATCCCCCCAAAATAATAAAAACCTCTCAAGAATTTATAGTTTACTCTCAAAGACAAACTCTATACATCTACCAATTCAAAAATGGGAAAAAGACTTATCCATATCTTCTGACCATGATTTCTGGACCCAGATCTGTGGTAACACATTTAAGATGACAAAAAACACCAACTTACAACTGATCCAATTTAAGGTTCTCCACAGAACACATATAACGCAATATAAATTGTATAAAATGGGTTTTTCGCACTCTGACATATGCACACAATGCACTCAAAACACAGCTGACACTTATTTTCATGCTCTTTGGCTATGCTCACCTGTCTATCAGTTTTGGGCAGCAGTCACACATAAGCTCTCCTCTATTTTGGACTGCAGGATCCTACAATCTCCAAACCTTTGCTTAATCGGAGATCTTACAACAACGACCCTACCAGACACTCAATTCCAACCCACGCTTGCAGCTCTCACCATTGCCAAGAAAACCATTTTGGTTAACTGGAAAGATAAGAAAGCCATCAACATCATCCATTGGTTGAACCTCCTCACAGAACACATTTCACTTGAGAAAATCTCTGCTACCCGGAAAAACCAATTGGTATCCTTTACAGAAAGGTGATCCCCATTTATTAGATCTTTAAATATAAATCTTTAACTTCATCTTGTCTGTTAGCGTATGCCACTCCTCTCATAAAATTTGTGATGCTCTAGAACATATGTATTCTGCCCCCCGACTATACTATAGTTTTTTGGGGGTTTTTTTGTCGTTGTTGTTGTTTGTTTTGTTTGCTTGGTTGTTTGGTTTGTTTTGTTATTTTTGACCCTCTTCTCTTCAAGGAAGGATGGCGCCATGGACTCCAAGGCTGCGTTCATGCACTAAGGGTGTCTTTTCCCTCTTGTCCCCGTGGTTGCTGCGCAGCTCTGCGGGGCCTGCTTGACTTGGGCTCTCCTCCCTGGCGTTGGGTGTATCCAGTGCTTTGCCTTTGGTGCTCCTGGGCTGCTGGATTTGTGTGCTCTCCCGGGCTCCCGGGGGTGGTGGTGGCCTCTCTCAAATTTCTAATTAATAATAAAGGTGTGAGCTTGTTTCCATTGTTTTGGTTGGTATTTGTTCCATGCAGTTTCAATAGCCTGCTTAGTGACTGAGGAAAGTTTTTGGTATAATAAATGTTCCTGTTTGTTCCTGTCCTCCTGTCTGAATATGAACAGCAACTTACTACACTGAGTCACTGTACTTCAATACAGTGATCTAATACAAACATTACATTGTCATCATTACAATGATTACATCATATGTCATATATTACACGACATTCAATGTAGAGCACCAATGTTTGTCACAGATGACAACCTGGAAGTCAACAGCAAACAATTCACTATGTTCTCTGTAACAGGCCACGCCCATTTTCCCCTCACTATCAGAATGACGGCTAAGGCACATTGCTGGAACCCATTCTAAGCAGTGCACAGCACTCTGTGGGAGCAACGCTTGTTTGTGGACGAAATGTGAAATACAGCAACGACACCAGCAAAACTTGCACGCTGGGCAGTAAGTGACATTTCTCAGGAGAGCATCCATTTGACCCACATAACATTCTTCATGTTTTCCTTCACAAGTAGATCAGGGGTTGAGTGCAGACGCAGTCCCCCACTACCACAAATTAAGCAGTTGAGATTCCCGCATTTGGAGAATTCACAGGGGTTAGCCAGCCGGAGTGCAATGGCTGAGCCTCACCCTGGGTCAACAACCTTCTTGATCATGGTGTCTCCCCTGCCAGGTAAGTATGAGCTGGGATGGGTGGAGCCAGAGGCCCCATTTCCACATGCAGCACCCTGGCTCATGGTGCCTGAAATACATGATTCCAGAGTCTTACCCTGGCAGTGACTGCAACAAAGCATAAATGCTGCCCGTGCAGCCACTGAAAAATGGCCTTGCAGTCTGTGTTTGTTCCACCAGGAACAATGCTTTCACAGCTCTTGATGACCAAGTTCTATTGTTTCTGTAAGACCTTATTGTAACATGTTCTCCAAAGAGAGGACGTCGGTCTCAGACTACAGGTTTTCTTGTGTTCTCCCAAGGAAGACACTTTATCTGCTCCCAAAGATACTGGGCTTTAATTATGCTCTCTGTTAAGATCACAGTTGAGGCTGGGTTGGGGTTAGCCTCTGGAGAGGCTTTACACTTAGTATGATTATAAACTGGACGATGTTTTGGTAGAATGCAGATTGCTGAGTTGTGCTCTCAGAGGGCCTTTTAAATTTCTCATTATGAATTCAAAAATTAGGTTATTGTCATTGTTTTGGTTGGTTTTTGTTCCATGCAGTGTAAAGAGCCTGCTTACTGACTGAGGAAAGTTTTTGGAATAATTAACGTTTCTTTCTTCACTGGGAAATCCTTGACAATATAAGTCAAACCATTGAAAACCAAAAAATATACTAGTTTACATTATACAGAAAAAAAAGTCTCCTGAAATAATCTAGGATTTCTTCATGTAGTGTGACTGACCATTGGATTAAAAAAACAGAGCTGAAGTCAATGAACCAGTTACATGAACCATCACCAAGTGATTGTCATGCAAATACTGTACCTCCAACAAGGTTTGATCAATGCACCATGAGTGTTGAGAGTGTTGGCTCTAGTCCACACCAAAGTCTTGTGTTTCATCTGCATCCTTTCGCAGAGGCAATTTCATAGTCTGTGAAGTTTTACTGAGACGTGATTATTGCTGGTTGAAAACTTAACCCAATACCTGCCATGATGACTTGAGCATAGTCAGCTATGGCAATTTTTGTTGCCCTCTGAAGAGGCTTTACACATTGTATGAATATAAACTGGAAAATGTTGTGGTAGTAAATAGCCCGCTTAGTTGTGCTGTCAGGGGGCATTTCAAGTTTTCATTATTTGTAAAAAAATGTGGTTTAGCCATTATTTGGTTGGTATTTGATTCATGCTGTGTAAAGAGCCGGTTTACTGACTCAGGAAAGTTTTTGGTATCATCATTGTTCCTGTCCTCACTGGGGAAGGATCAACAAAAATGATCCAAACCACTGTACACCAGAATATATACTCTCAGAAAATTATTTCCTGAAACAATCTAGGATTTCCTCATATAATGTGTCTGACCACTGCATTCCAAAAGAAGAGCTGAAGTCAACAGAACAATTACATGAACCATCACAAAGTAATTGTCATGCAAATACAGAACCTCCAACAAGGTTTGATCTACACTCCACGGTTTCAATCTCCTTTTCCGAGTCTTTCTTTTCTTTCTGTCGGCTTTTTCTTCCTGCACTTTTTCACTCTTTTCTTCTCGGACCATATAATTCCACAGTTCATTATTGTGTGCCTTTCTGTTGTGTGTGAGGTTTCTATCCATAGACATATATACGTAGACGCCGCATTGACTGCTGCTGCCGATTGGAGCCGACGTGCCTACATGGCGGCCATCTTGGTACAGTGCCACTCGTCCCTACAGTGCATTACGTCTATAGAGGAATGACATGTCTGCACTATAAAAGTGATCATAAATCCATCAGTTGTCAACATATATTGTTTGTTACAAACGTCAGACATGGAGGACGGACAGGCAGACATAAATAGAACAAAATCAAGCCTGAAAATGTTTAGATCTTTATTCAGAGAATTGCTTGTAGGTATATATTGCATTTTATTATTATTATTGTTGTTGTTGTTGCTATTATAAGTATATTATTAGATCACTAATATTATAATGTTGCTATTATCATTATAATTTTATTATTAGATCACTATTATTATAATTAATATTGTTATTTCATGATCATTTTGTTATTATCACCATTATAATTATTATTGCTACTATCATAATCATGTTATTATTATTATCAATATTATTATAATTCTTATTGCTATTATCATTGTCATTTTATTATTATATCACTATTATTATAATTAATATTGCTATTATCTTTGTCGTTTTATCATTATACTATAATAATAATATTAGCATTTTATTCTTATCATTTAATGATAATTAATATTTCTATTATTGACATCATTTAATTATCACTATTATTATAATTAATATGGCTATTATCATTATCATTTTATTATTATCATTATTATTGTGATTAATATTGCTATTATCATTTTATTATTTGAGTTGGGGGATTGTATTGCACTTGTTTTTTTATGGCCATGGCATCCAGCATCAGTGTCCCCCATCCATATTTAGTCTGGTCTTCCTTGCATCTTCTTCCCATCAACTGAAGTCAGCCACCTTTGTAAAAATTTAAAAAAGAGTAATTTAACCACTTTAACCCTAATAGAAGAAACAAAAGAGAGAAAATAGCATATCTGAAAGCACAACATGTTTCAGAATGCGTTATATGATGTGATGATTGATGTGAGCTTTTAGATTGGTAATTTTCACTGTCACAAACATACTCTGCAGGACTAACGTGGTTAATGTATTTAACAATTAGGCAACATGAAGAATACCGTTGCAGTGTATCTGGATGAGAGGAAGATGTTGAAACTCTCTCCTTCACATTAAGGTTAGATACACAATACATGTACGTATTAAATACATCCAATATCTATCATTAATATTCTAACTGGTCAATCACTGCAGTCTAAGGTCTGTTTTTTCCAGACCGGGGACAGTTTATAGATGGAATAACATTGCATTTTAACCAAAATAAAGTCTCAAATTAGTTCTTTCACTAGTGAGCAGCTGTGCTATACGTGGGATAACGTAAAGTGAGCTGGTTATATTATGGGAGTGGAGAGATTCAGTCCGTCCTGTCGGTGTTTATTTCACTATTTAACAACCTGCTCACTTAGTATTACTTCTTACGTACACCTTACCTGTGAAAAGTGATTCCACGGGATCTGGTTTGTGTGTTCTGCTTCTTGAACACCCATAAGCGACATAAAAGTCCGGCATATTTTCCAGTTATGCCGGAAAATATGCCGGCATAACTGACATAGGTCTTCTGACATATCTTGTTGATATTTTTGACGCCTAGCGTCGGCATCACACTGATCGCCAGGTCTCTGTCACTGCGGTGACAGTTGTTAGTCAGGTTGTTTATTGTCTCTCCTTCAACTACAGTTTCTACTGACATAGGTCTATGTCAGAAGATTGTCTGCTGACAACCTTAAGTAGAATTTATATTTGGGTAGTAAAACCGGCATTTCTAAAACATCCAAGCTTTCTGTGTCAAAGCTACATGTGTGCCGTTTGTAACAAACCAAACCGTTTGGAAATCGGTCAAAAATTCAGTGAATAATTCTACTTTAAGATTGTGGAGTACCTCTTACCTCCATAGACTCACATTCACTCCCCCCTCTGCTAGTCCTGTACCAAGATGGCGGAGCTTTAGGCACGTCCCTCCACAGTCAATGCGGCGTCTACGTATATATGTCTGTTTCTATCTACCAAAGTTCTGCTGTCATGTCTCCTAAAAGCTGGTTGTCACAGTTATAATGGCATGTAATACATTCAGGCAGTGATGGTCCAACCAGAGGCAGAAAGACTCCAGCTATGAATCAAGGGGAAATATGCACAAGCACAGGTGGACAGGCCACGCTAACCTTGTAAAGAGTAGTTTCAGGTATTGTGCACATATTTGCTCCCCTTGGTCATTTCAGATCTTTTATGTGACTAATGTGGTTGTCTGTGTTCTGTGTGCTGTTTTTTTTTTATTTTAGTGCAGTTGTCTGATTATAAATGTTTCTCATCTTCTGGTATTGAGTAAAAAAGTTACCTCAATCTTAGTGAGACCAGCTGATTAAATGCACTTTATATTAATCATGGCTGTCATGTGAGAGTTTCAGTCAACTATCTGTGAAGCGGTCTCAAGACTACAGGACAAGTGGCTGGTAACTTGTGTGGTGGGTTTCCACCTCTTACTCTATTGACGGAAAGTTGTTCCATTTTGACAAAGATGAACCCCTTCTCCCTTCTTTCAAACCAACCGAGGCCTGCACCACGAAGCTATTTTGACATACCCAGATTTCTTTGTCTCCGTCAGCTCATCAAAACTTAGAGCCGCAGTCAGAGACAACAGAGGGCTGTACCATGAAGCCAGATTAGTGGGTTAGCGACGTACGTTGATCCTAAAGTCAGAGGTTTTAGTATCCCAAAGGTGGTTATCAACTATCTTTGTCAACTCAGACTTTCTGCTTCAGACTCTGCACTTCATAAAGGAGGTGTTTAATATGTCACGTGACTGTTCTTTTGCACAAAATGATCTGATGCTGCCTACTTCAGTCAATGTTTTTATAATGGAGAGCAATAAGTAATGACAGGGATGGTGTTGGAAAACTGTTAATTATATGTCAATAAATGTATTTTACCAAATAGAATAATCAGTTTTCTAATCTGTGTTCTATCAGCAGCAGTGTGAACAGGCTTGGCAGCAAATCAGGACCAAACACAAAAACACATTTCTGTGATTTCTCAACAGCAGCTGAATACGAGTTGGATTCAGTGTGCGATACTGTAATTACATGGCTTCATTCAGTGTATTATGTAACGTACAGATCAACAGATAAAACACAATATATCGCTCTCAAGAATTATCAGAAAACTATTGGGTGGAAGAGAGACACTTTCTACAGCAGATTTAAATCCAACACTGTGAACAGAACCCACTCTAGATATCACTCTAGGTATCAGTTACCATGGGGATCTAGCAGGTTAAAAGGGCCACCTTTGTGACACTGAACACTCAGACTCTAAGCTCACCATACCTCACTGACAAATGAATCAATTCGTAGTACAGCTCTGGCTCTCTGTGCACACTGCTGTCTTCAGAGAGTGCTCCTTGAGCACTTTGTAGTTTGTATTTTGTTCATGTGACTCACAAGCCAAAAAAATAATATGAAACAAATAAAAGTGCTCCAAAATATAAAGTAACGTCCTAAATCTTTTGCTGGTATACTATGTATTATTTAAACTTCATTTATATCTTTATTTCTTGCAATAATAACATTTTTTTTTTAAATTTTGAAGTCACACTCATGAGTCAGCATGTTTAGAACAGTTGTCCAAAAACTGTATAAACAGGTCATTTTGTCCATTTTAACATCAAACACGTTTTCATTTCTGCTTCAAAATGCAAAAGTTCACAATGACGTATCGCTGGACAACTTCTAGACTTAAGTACACATATATGTACTGCAGTGAAACACCGTAATGTTTCTAAAGCTGTTGAAACTCAACACATCACATGTAAGGCTGACTTTTTAAACTAAATATTTCTTCCATCTTTTACTTTTCCCCTCAGAAATCAGTCATTTCAAAGAGAATATTTTTTTGGGATGTCCACAAAAAATTCTATATCAGCAATAACACCATCCCCACCCTGAGGGTTAAAAGTTTTGTTTTGCTGCCTTCTTTTAAGACTTTTGACACATTTAGTCGTATGCTTTTAACAAGCTACACTATAGAATATCTCTGCAAAGAAAGACTCTGGTAAATGTCCAAATAAGTGCCACACCAGGTGATGTGTTTCACGTTTCTGTGGTATCAACAGAGTCACTGCTGCTCCTGCTTCTTTTCCTCTTTCCATGCTGTCCATCTGCTGGTTCGTCATGGTACCCGCCTGTCTGGCCTGTATCAGTCCTTTGGAGAGAAGAGGGTGTTTCTGGGAAGCTCTGCCCAGGCCCTAGCACCTGTCTGACTGTCACATTCACCCTGGAGTTGTGGATGTACCTGGAGCATACCACCCAGTCCTGCTCAGACACCGGCTCCACCACAGCGCCATCCTGCAGGGATGAAACCAGGCTGCAGCCTTCCATCTCTAAAGTAGTGTGTCCCTGAGGTGCTGGGAGGATGCGTGGGACAGCGTGGTAAAGAAGGCGGCTTTGTCCTGACATCACCATCATGTCTCCACTGTGCATGTACATGGCAGTAGGGGGGTCCTGTCTGCAGGTGCCTCCCAGGAGGAAGATGGCTGACTGTCCGAAACTATCCAAAAAGACAACAAAGTATACAGTGAGGGGACTAGAATGTTATCCAGTTAACTAGGAAATGAACACTTTTCTTTCGCATTTACAACAATCTGACCTGATGACACACTCAAACAAATTCTAAAAGCTAAGACATGGAGAAGAAAGTCTTCCTTACAGCAGTGTTAGGAGCTTTAGGACTGTTCCCCCCTCTCACCTGAAGGACAGCAGTGGTCGAGTGTGATCCAGCTCAGATTCATCCACATGGATTCCCAGAGAAGAATCCGATCGGTAGTAGTTTAGGATTCCAGCCTCTGAGTTGAACCCTGGGAAGCCACAGGCAGCTGTTACTTGGAGGGACAGCAAGTGGAGGTCAGCTGGGAAAGGAGTGTGGCTGTTGGCAGAGTAAGTCTGTGAACGGAGCAACAAAAGGTAAGATATGGGCTGTTACATGAGAAAAACCATGTGTGGACATATTGGATGTTTTATCAGGGTGTGGGAAGTTAAACTAACAGTTGTCTTACAAGATGTCTTTACCAACTTGTTCACAGGCAACTAGAAGTTCATCAACAATTGGATGTTTGGTCAAATCTTACAAATTGAAACAGTTACTAACAGTGCATTAAGAATCAATGACTAAATGTACAGCAGACAGCACCACAGCACAGGATAAGGATGGCTTTAAAAGGTCCTGATAAAGTGTAGAACTTAGTGTCTATTTTTTCTATTCTAGTCTATTTCCCACTCTCAGGGGAGAGAGGATTTTGCATCCTTTCATAATTATTAAATCATTTGAGAAGTAAGAGATGATTCAACTTTTGTGATAAAAGATAATGTAAATATGCTGATCAACTGTGTTGCTTACCTTAGTATCCCAGTTGTAATGATATCCAAGAGTGACCCAACGCAGCCTCTCCATTAGAGTCTTTGGTTCTCTCTTTCCAGTGGGAGGAAAACTTTGGAGGGGATCAAATACAGAGCACACTTATAGCGGCAGGCAGTGGGTACCAGCACAGTGTCATTAAGTATAAACTGTATGTGGTCAGAAGCTTAAAATAACACTGCATTTTCACAACACTATGTCACCTACAGACTGTTTTTGCTTTCTTTGCAAAGGATGGATGGAACATGATGGAAGAAAATCACATAGATTTTTTTGTAACATACAGTCTTGTATCTGATTTATTCCATTTTTGTGTGTATCTCAAACTATGTCATACATACAAACACAATCTACCAGTAAACTAAAGCAATCTGATTGGTGGACTTCCCTTTTAATGCAGCACCATCCACTGGTTAGCAATGACGTGAGCTACTATCTACATAAGTGAAATGCAACATCCATCCATTATTTATACACCGCTTAAACCTCTGTAGTGTCGCTAGCCTATCGCAGGGCCACACAGAGACAGACAACCAAGCACACTCTCATTCACACCTACGGACAATTTAGAATCATCAATTAACCTCAGCATGTTTTTGGACTGTGGGAGGAAACCCACGCTGCACAGAACATGCAAACTCCACACAGGAAGATCCCAGGCGTCCTAACCGGGACGCAAACCGGGGATCTTCTAGCTGTGAGGCGCGCTGCTAACCACCAAGCCACCATGCAGGCCTGAAATGCAGCATTTATACCTAAAGAATCTGTGGCTTTTCTTTAAACACTAAGCAATCAAACTGCGCATGTTCACGTTTGGTAAAACACTGTAAGAAGCTGAGGTTTTGAAGTGACAAAATGTACAAATGTCTTCTTATTCTCAAGAAATAAAGTCTTACCTGAGAGCATGTACACTCTTTCCCCAGATGTCCTCGGTGTCCGAGGGAGACATGTGCATGTCCATGTTGCAGATGTTTGGTTTCTGAGGGTACGTCTTCAGACACTGTCTGACCCAGTAGGATTGGGAGCCCCGCAGGAACGGATTGGAGATAA
>JAMOIN010000107.1:0-20825 GCA_024666655.1 Dascyllus trimaculatus
CCTGTATGTAGTACTTTATGCAGTACTCTGCCCCCCTGTGTCTCCCTGTATGTAGTACTTTATGCAGTACTTTATGCAGTACTCTGCCCCCGTGTGTCTCCCTGTATGTAGTACTGTATGTAGTACTTTATGCAGTACTTTATGCAGTACTCTGCCCCCCTGTGTCTCCCCGTATGTAGTACTTTATGCAGTACTTTATGCAGTACTCTGCCCCCCCTGTGTCTCCCTGTATGTAGTACTTTATGTAGTACTTTATGCAGTACTCTGCCCCCCCATGTATCTCCCTGTATGTAGTACTTTATGTACTACTTCATGCAGTACTTTATGCAGTACTCTGCCCCCCCGTGTGTCTCCCTGTATGTAGTACTTTATGCAGTACTTTATGCAGTACTCTGCCCCGTGTGTCTCCCCGTATGTAGTACTTTATGCAGTACTCTGCCCCCCTGTGTCTCCCTGTATGTAGTACTTTATGCAGTACTTTATGCAGTACTCTGCCCCCGTGTGTCTCCCTGTATGTAGTAGTGTATGCAGTACTTTATGCAGTACTTTGCCCCCGTGTGTCTCCCTGTATGTAGTACTTTATGCAGTACTTTATGCAGTACTCTGCCCCCGTGTCTCCCTGTATGTAGTACTTTATGCAGTACTTTATGCAGTACTCTGCCCCGTGTGTCTCCCTGTATGTAGTACTTTATGCAGTACTTTATGCAGTACTCTGCCCCGTGTGTCTCCCCGTATGTAGTACTTTATGCAGTACTCTGCCCCCGTGTGTCTCCCTGTATGTAGTACTTTATGCAGTACTTTATGCAGTACTCTGCCCCGTGTGTCTCCCCGTATGTAGAACTTTATGCAGTACTCTGCCCCCGTGTGTCTCCCTGTATGTAGTACTGTATGCAGTACTTTATGCAGTACTCTGCCCCGTGTGTCTCCCTGTATGTAGTACTTTATGCAGTACTTTATGCAGTACTCTGCCCCCCTGTCTCCCTGTATGTAGTACTTTATGCAGTACTTTATGCAGTACTCTGCCCCCCTGTGTCTCCCTGTATGTAGTACTTTATGCAGTACTTTATGCAGTACTCTGCCCCCGTGTGTCTCCCTGTATGTAGTACTTTATGCAGTACTTTATGCAGTACTCTGCCCCGTGTGTCTCCCTGTATGTAGTACTTTATGCAGTACTTTATGCAGTACTCTGCCCCCCTGTGTCTCCCTGTATGTAGTACTGTATGCAGTACTTTATGCAGTACTCTGCCCCCCTGTGTCTCCCTGTATGTAGTACTGTATGCAGTACTTTATGCAGTACTCTGCCCTGTGTATCTCCCTGTATGTAGTACTTTATGTAGTACTTTATGCAGTACTTTATGCAGTACTTTATGCAGTACTCTGCCCCGTGCCTACAGGTTGTTCCTCCACAGTGTCGTCTCGGCTCTCCTCGGGGTCTGTCTGGTTCTGGTCGTCTCCTCCTACGTCTTCATCGAGTTCTTCATGGACCCGTCCAAACTACGTACCGACAAACACTTCCTGGGTAAGAAACACCTGGCACAGGTGAAGGTGTGTGTTTCCAGTGAGGAATGAGACAGGTGTGTGTGTGTGTTTCCAGTGAGGAATGAGACAGGTGTGTGTGTGTGTTTCCAGTGAGGAATGAGACAGGTGTGTGTGTGTGTTTCCAGTGAGGAATGAGACAGGTGTGTGTGTGTTTCCAGTGAGGAATGAGACAGGTGTGTGTGTGTTTCCAGTGAGGAATGAGACAGGTGTGTGGTTCGTCTTCCTGCCTGTGGCTCCTCTTCGTTCGGCTGCAGCAGTGATTCCTGTCCTGGCTGCCGTCACCGTCGCTCTGTCCCTGCTGTCCTCTGGGCTGCTCTGTCACCTGCTCTGCTTCCACATCTACCTGAGTAAGACCCAACACACACCTTCAACACACACCTACCTGAGTGAGACACAACACACACCTACCTGAGGATCACACCTGTACAGGACCCTGACCAGACAGTTAGAATCCATGCTGTAGATGTTTCACCAGGCTGGATGTACCTGTAACATCTGGCTCACTGACTCTGTGTGTGTGTGTGTGTGTCTGTGTGTGTGTGTGTGTCCAGTGTGGAACAGGCTCAGTACCTATGAGTACATTGTGCGACAGCGCCACCGTCTGGACAGCAGAGACTCCAGGAAACCCGGCTCAGTGAAGGAGGCAGCAGCTGCTTCGGTCCTGAAGGTAACGGCAGCAGCCATGTTGGTTCTGATCGTGGGCGGGTCGGTTCTGGTTCTGAGTGTGTTCTGTGCCGCCCCCTGCAGGACATGAGCTACTCTGGGACTCTGGGTTATACCAACCCTCAGCTGGACGTGGAGGAGCCGACCACTGTGGCTGTGCGGGGGGAGACAGAGTGAGTGCTGTGTTCTGGTGGTCTGGTCCCGGTCCAGACGCTCTGTGATTGGCTGGTTCGGGCTGACCGGGTCCTGACACATCTCAGCTGGTCTGGTCCCGGTCCAGATGCTCTGTGATTGGCTGGTTTGGGCTGACCGGGTCCTGACACGTCTCAGCTGGTCTGGTCCCGGTCCAGACGCTCTGTGATTGGCTGGTTTGGGCTGACCGGGTCCTGACACGTCTCAGCTGGTCTGGTCCCGGTCCAGATGCTCTGTGATTGGCTGGTTTGGGCTGACCGGGTCCTGACACGTCTCAGCTGGTCTGGTCCCGGTCCAGACGCTCTGTGATTGGCTGGTTTGGGCTGACCGGGTCCTGACACGTCTCAGCTGGTCTGGTCCCGGTCCAGACGCTCTGTGATTGGCTAGTTTGGGCTGACTGGGTCCTGACACGTCTCAGCTGGTCTGGTCCCGGTCCAGACGCTCTGTGATTGGCTGGTTCGGGCTGACCGGGTCCTGACACGTCTCAGCTGGTCTGGTCCCGGTCCAGACGCTCTGTGATTGGCTGGTTTGGGCTGACCAGGTCCTGACACGTCCCAGCTGGTCTGCTCCCGGTCCAGACGCTCTGTGATTGGCTGGTTTGGGCTGACCGGGTCCTGACACGTCTCAGCAAACAGTCATTTCATAACTCAGTGAGGCGGACCGTCGCCATGGAGACGCTTTCTGAGAACACAACAAAGAGAACAGATGGAATTCTTTGGCAGGAAGCTCAGAGTGTGTGTGTGTGTGTGTGTGTGTGTGTGTGTGTGTGTGTGTGTGTGTGTCTAACCTTCACAAATAACTCTGCGGCTGTTTGCCCTGAACTTCGTCTTCCAGGGAAACTATTAAACAGCAGCTCAGTGAACACACCCCTACAGACTGAACTAGCGTCACCTGTCAGGTAGCTCTGCTTCACCTCAGCAGCTTCACTTGTGTTATATTTTAAACTAACACGTGTGTGTTCGAGTCCAGACTAGTCAGGCGTGTGTTCGTTAACGTGTCCTTCTCAGAAAGCCTAAACATCACCGTGTCTTTACTGACGATGAAGATCACAGCAGCCACAACCAACCAGGACACACCTGGAGAACAGAACACACACCTGGAGAACAGAACACACACCTGGAGAACAAAACACACACCTGGAGAACAAAACACACACCTGGAGAACAGAACACACACCTGGAGAATAAAACACACACCTGGAGAGTAGAACACACACCTGGAGAACAAAACACACACCTGGAGAACAGAACACACACCTGGAGAACAGAACACACACCTGGAGAATAAAACACACACCTGGAGAGTAGAACACACACCTGGAGAACAGAACACACACCTGGAGAACAGAACACACACCTGGAGAACAGAACACACACCTGGAGAACAGAACACACACCTGGAGAACAGAACACACACCTGGAGAACAGAACACACACCTGGAGAACAAAACACACACCTGGAGAGTAGAACACACACCTGGAGAACAAAACACACACCTGGAGAACAAAACACACACCTGGAGAACAGAACACACACCTGGAGAACAAAACACACACCTGGAGAACAAAACACACACCTGGAGAATAGAACACACACCTGGAGAATAGAACACACACCTGGAGAGTAGAACACACACCTGTGTTCATGGTCAGTTTGGGCGACCCCTGGTGTTCACAGGTGGAGCTGCTCTCTGATACGGTCTGAGTGTAAAGAATCAGCCTGTCTGGTTCACATCACAGCAAGCACCTGTCCTCAGTCAGCCAATCAGACGGCCTCATCTACCTGTGTGTGTCTCAGGTTCCTGGCTAACGGCAGAGTGATCAGTGTGTCCAGTCCTGTCATGGAGGAAGAAGCTCCGCCCACCAACTGTACAGAGAGGAAAGCAGCAGCACACACACACAGACACACACAGGTAAACACACACACACACACACACACACACACAGACACACACAGGTAAACACACACACACACACACAGGTAAACACACACACACACACAGACACACAGGTAAACACACACACACACACACACAGGTAAACACACACACAGGTAAACACACACACACACACACACACACACACAGGTAAACACACACACACACACACACACACACACACACAGGTAAACACACACACACACACACATGCCACACAGTGTAAACACACACACACACACACACACACACACAGCAAACACACACACACACACACACACACACACACAGGTAAACACACACACACACACACAGACACACAGGTGTTCACACACACACACACACACACACACACACACAGGTAAACACACACACAAATAACACACCACACTAATAACAATACAATAATATAATATGTAAACACACACAATAATAATCACACACAACACAGGTAAACACACACACACACACACACACACACACACACACAGGTAAACACACACACACACACAGACACACACAGGTAACACTGGCCACGACACACACACACACACACACAGGTAAACACACATACAGGTGTAAAATACTACACACACACACACACAGGTAAACACACACACACACACACACACAGCCACACATACACAGAAACACACAACACACACACACACACACACACACAAACACACACACACACTATTATAGACACACACATTGTAAACACACACACACACACAGACAACACACACACACACAATAACACACACACACAGACACACACAGGTAAACACACACACACACAGGTAAACACACACACACACACACACACACACAGGTAAACACACACAGACACACACACAGGTAAACACACACACACACACACACACACAGGTAAACACACACACACACACACAGGTAAACACACAGGTAAACACACACACAGACACACACAGACACACACAGACACACACACACACACACAGGTAAACACACACAGACACACACAGGTAAACACACACACACACACACACACACAGGTAAACACACCTGGGGATCAGTTGTTTGCTTCTGTTCCACCACAGAAGAAGAAGAAGGTCCGTAAGGTCCCAGCAGAGGTGAGCAGAGAGCGCTGTCCACCTGCAGCCCCGCCCACAGGTACGCTCTCACCTGTCTGTCTGTCAGTTGCCATAGTAACGCTGCTCTGGGTCCTGCTGTGTTAATAATCATCAGACTGTCGGTAGATGATCGGTTCCAGAACGGGTTTATCTCCTGACGTTCTGGTTCCACTGGGACCAGGTCTGGTTCTGGTTCCTCCCTGAGCTCCTGCCAGATGTTCACCAGGTCCAGTCCTGGAAAGGCTGAGCTGGTAGAGAACTGTCAGATGAAACAGTGGTTCTCCATCCGGCCCAGGTTCTGATCCAGACCAGGTCCCACTCAGACTACAGGTCATGTTGTGGGAGTTTAGCTACAACGGGCACCATGACAGAGACTAATGTGGAGGTTAATGAGCTCCAGCTGTTAATGCATGCTAACAGTGATTAACTCCTGATGTGGTGTAACCGAGGCGACCGATGACCAGCACCCTGTTATTGATCTACTGATTATTGATGATGCTGTTGATTATCATCTAGATCAGCCTCCAGTCTGACCCTCAGTATCTTCCTGTTGTCCTCAGCAGAACCCGGCTCTGTGTCCTCGGCGTCTCTGGGTCAGCGCCTTCCTTTCCCAGCATTCCCTCTGAGAGCCTCCCTGCCGCCGCTGGCCGCCGCCGGCCCGGTCCAGGCCGCCGCCCCCCCCGCCGAGTACCACTCGGACTCTGCCGAGTCTCTGGAGGAGATCCCGGTGGCGCTGGCCAAGCTGGGCTCCTCGGCGGGCGGCGACGCCTCCACGTCCTCACAGCGCGCCGCCCCGCCCTTCCCCCTGCCCTCCCCCCTGCCCAGGACTAAGAGGAAGGCCTCCCGCCCTCACAGGGGCGCCGCCGAGCTGAGGTTCGAGATGGCGTCCACGCAGCCGCCCTCCGTGTTCGTCAGCCGGGCCAGCGGGGAGGCGGCCGAGCCCCGAGACGAGGCCCTGAGCCTGGGCAGGAGGCCGACCGGCACCAGGTCTGGTTCCAGGCCTCTGGGCTCAGCTGCTGCCTCCTGGATGGAGCGCTGACCTGGAGCTCACCTGGAGCTCACCTGGAGCTCACCTGGAACTGACCTGGAGCTCACCTGGAGCTCACCTGGAGCTCACCTGGAGCTCACCTGGAACTGACCTGGAGCTTACCTGGAGCTCACCTGGAGCTCACCTGGAACTGACCTGGAGCTGACTTGGAGCTCACCTGGAGCTCACCTGGAGGCTCTGTGGACTCTCAGGTGGACCGAAGGTGACTGTTTTCTGCTGAAGGGTCTCAGCCTGTAAACCTGAACTGTGTTTGTGGATGTTTGTGTGTCTGTTGCCGTGGAGACGCTGCCTGTTGTTTTACTGTTCCCTGTTAACGGCGCCTCTGCTGTGTCTCCGTGGTAACCGGGGCCACAGAGAGCTGAGGCTGTGATGTCATCAGGTAACAGCAACTCCCAGCATGCACCTCACCGTCCTGTTCAGTTTCAATCTATAAGAAATATTCAGCCGTCGACTGGAACCGAATGTTTCAGTGGTTAAAATTCTCTTCACCACTTCTATTTGCACCTCTCAGCCAATCACAGAGCTCCATACTGTTAGCGTAGCGCCCCCCCACTGCCACGCTGTGAACTGCAGCTCAGGATTCAATCATGTTAAAGGAGCAGTTAAACTTTAGATGTTAGTGTCACATTCAGCTGCTAACCTCTGCTAGCGGTTTCCACTCATTATGCTAAGCTAAGCTTCGCTAAGCTAACAGCTGCTGGAAGTACGAGGAGCGTCCAGGTCAGTCTGAACATCTGCAGCTTCTTCTGTCCAGCTGACGGCAGTTTAACCCTCCGACCTGCAGACGCTCGCTGGGTTTGAAGGACGGGTCGTATTTTTAGAAACTCCTAATTCAGACTATTTATCAGCCAAACGTGTCGAATCAGAAACACGATCCTTCGTTAGCGTCACTTTATGCTGCTGGACTCATTTTACAATCAGGCATTTCAAAGAGCTGAGAAGGTTCCTGGTTTTAAGACAGAGAGATGAAAAGGTTTCAGCAGCTTTTATGATGAAAATCCTAAAAGGTAAATGTCTCTGAGGAGTTTTAACATCTGAGGGAACATGATGGACCTGATGTTGGTCTGGACAGTTCAGTGGAGGCTTCTGGACTCAGAGATATGACTGGAGATGTTTGGGCCAAACATCTCCAGTCATATCTCTGAGTCTGGATGACTACGACCTGATGAAGGAGAACCTCCACAGACATGGAGGACAAGACGGGTCAGGGTTTTATTGAGAAGAAATACTCAGAGAGATTCTCCATCGATCTGAGTCCTCCTGACAGAACACGTCTCTGGTTCTCCTCCATGTTCTGGTTCCATGATGAACATGATCTGTTTGGGCTTCGAGGGTCGACGTGTCGTCTGTTCAGTTCAACAACAAACAGAAACACTGTGATGCTTTTAAAGCAGCTGATTGGTTAGAGCTGTGGTTTCTATCAGATCAGCTTCACAGCAGCAGCTGATGGTAAACGTGTCGTCATGGTTACAGCTGAAGGTCTGTCTATGGTACGTGATGAGATGCAGAAACATCTGGAGGGTTCTCTGAATGTGGAACTGGTCCTTCATGAGCAGCTGGACGAGTTCAGGATGTTTGAACCTGTTCAAGAATAAAAGATGGAAACTGCTGGTTTGTCTGTTTGGTTCTGATCCTCCGGTGGAGTCTCAGTGACGGGCAGCTGACATGGAGAAGACCTTCTAGGAAAAGAAAGACCAGCAGGACTACAGAGCAGGGAGCTGCTGAACAGAGGGGATGTTAGGACGCAACCAAAGACTCCGGAGAAGAAAGGACTCAGTAGAATGAAGGTAAAGTGGGTCACAGTTTCCTCTGTCATCCAAAGATCTTCAGTTTACCGTCATCGAGGAGGAAAGACACCAGGAGAGGTTCATCCTCCTGGTTTCAATGGTAGCAGCTGGTCTTGGTTGAGTTCCTAGAAGACGTTCTGCCTCTGGTCCAAGATGAGAGGTGGAACGTCTTCGATGAGCTCAACCAAGTCCAGATGATTCACACTAGGAGGACGACCGGGACCTGGAGGACTGAGAACCTCACAGACAGAAAACACTGACACTGAAGGAGAGGATCAGCATTTAAAAAACTCTGACTGATAACTGATTATCAGAAAAGTTGATGAATTGAACAGCTGATCAATCAGCTGATCAGTAGCTGAATGAGTTTAGTCAGGAATGAAAATCAGGTTTCAGCTTTAAGAGTCTGACGGTGGAAAAACGAGGTTCCATGTTTCAGCAGGAATCAGAGCTTATAGTGTCATAAAGGTGTCTCTCTTAACCTGCTACATCTCCATGGTAACTGATGCTGTGGGGCTAAATCTCCATGGTAACTGGTGCTGCGGAGCCAGATCTCCATGGTAACTGGTGCTGTGGAGCTAAATCTCCATGGTAACAGGTGCTGCGTAGCTGCCCTGGTCCAGGTTGTGTAAGAAGCGTCTTTCTTTACTCAGATGGTTTCCTGATGATTCTCTGATGATTCTGATTGTCAGCTGAGGTCAAATGTTTCATCTGTAAACCTGTTGATCCGTCCGTCACTAAAACCACTGGATGCAGCAGTTACAGAATCACACTGGACGCATCAGGTTGCCATGGAAACCTACATGTGTTCAGCTGCTGATGCAGAAATCCCATAAATGTGTTTTCATGTTTGGATGTCTGAAGTTCCTGTCAGTTATCAATACATGTCTGAACTATCAGCTTCATTGATCTCAGTTCTGCACTGGAACAACCTGAAGGAGGAACATGATTGGTCCATTTACTGCAGAACACAAGTCACATGATGCAGCAAGCGCCTCCGTTTACGGAGCGCGCTCAGATGGTGAAGAACACCTGGTTAACAAAGGAAGGTGGTGAAGTCTGTGATGAAGTCAGATCAATAATCAATAATCACATTCAGCACCAGTGACCAGGAACCGTTCAGGCTTTAACTCTGACAGGCTGAAATATCTGTGTGTGTGTGTGTGTGTGTGTGTGTGTGTGTGTGTGTGTGTGTGTGTGCGTTGTTGTTGCATGTCATCATCCCACCACAATGTGAGGAGGGGTTGCCACGGCAACAGGCCACGACAACATCAAAACAACGTCAATCAAGAAGGAGCGGCAACGAGAAGTATGTGACACACACACACACACACACACACACACATTTATCGTTGGGTGTGTTCCTGTGGTGACACCAGAGAACACACACTCTCAGACACACACAAAGGTTGGTGTGTGTGTCAGCGGCCCGACTGGTTCTGGTTCTGGTTCTGGTTCCAGTGCAGCTCAGCAGAAACAGGATCCAGTAAACTCAGGTGTGTATTTGGTTCAAAGTGTCCGACCAGCAGCAGACGGCTCCACCTGAGACAGGTAGAGGTCAGGTGACGTCACAGTCATGAAGGTCATCACCAGCAGTAAACCCTCAGAAGAAGTTCTGGTCGAAACCCAGACTGAAGGTTCTGGACGGACCCTGATCTGTGGCTCTGGGTTCAGAACCAGACGTTCAGGAGGGATCAAACATGATCAGCTGATCGGTTCAGATTCAGCCATAAGTTGAAGTCAGGAGAAGGAACGCGACGGTTTGAAGCTGCAGCCACTGGATCAACATTAACGATGATTAATGCAGCGATCAATAATCAATAATCAGCCTGAGTGACCGTTTCTAGACCCTCGTCTACCTGGTCCTGGTTCTACCAGCTGATGGATCCATGCAGAGACCAGAGCAGTTCACCAGGGTCAGACAGCAGAGCGGCTCGGGCTATTTCCTGGAAACACACCAGCTGTGGTCACATGACTCTGTCCTCGCAGGTCGTCCTGGAGACTCTCGACAACATGATGTCACCGACAGCTGCTTCCTGCCGACACACCCGCTGACATGAGGTCACTTCCTGCTCCCATTCTGACCTTTTGTTCTGCAGTAAACAGACTGTTTACGTCTCCATGGAGACGACGGAGACTCTCAGCTGTTTGCTCAGAAAACTGATGTGAAGTCTGAGAGGAGACGTTTCCTCCAGCAGCCAGAGCATCTCTAGTCCGTCTGATTGATCTGATTGATCTGATTGATCTGATTGATCGATGTTCTCGTGTCGCTGGTGTTCTCTGACGTTCTCTGACGTTCTCTGGTGTTCTCTGACGTTCTCTGACGTTCTCTGACGTTCTCCAGTCGGATGCTGAGCTTCATGTTTGAGCTGTTTAAACTCTGACAGCAGCAGAACATTCATCAGCTGATGATGTTAAAAGTGAGACTCACCTGACCTCCAGGTGTCTCCTCATCGACCAGCTGATCAGGTCTCCAGTCTGATTATTGAACACTGATCGGTTGGTTCTGACAGGTGGAAGGTTCAGGTGAGCCCAGTTCAGACGACCAGACCTCCAGACCGAGTCTAGACGTCCAACATGGAGGTAACGAGTCTAAATAATGAACCGACATCTAAACGTCCACGTCTCCCATCATGCACTGCAGCAGCTGCATCAGAGTCAGAGTCAGACAGAAATCTAACTGGCTGTAGTGATCGACTCACCTGATGGAGCCTTTTACTCACCTGTGGACTCACCTGTAGGCTCCTCCAGCTGGGCGTCCAGGTGCTGCAGGTCTGTGCTGCTCTGATTTCTCGGCGGCTCGTTGTTCTTCTGTGTTCGATGGGAGTCACTCGGAGGTCTGTCAGAGGGCAGGAACACACCTGAGCCTGGTCGTCTCTCAGGTGGGACTGGTTCAGCTGCCTTCATCTGGTCTCTGGTTCTAGAACCGTCTTCTGTCCAGCTGCTGTTTGTTATTAGATCAGATCATTGGGTGGAGGTCTGGTCTCCGTGTGGCCTGAAGGATTCTCAGGTTTCCTCTGAGCCTCTTTCATTTCAGGACCAAACCTTCAGTCAGGACTCATCACCTGGAGGTTCTCTATGAAAAGGACCAGCAGAACCCAGACTGACCACTAGGTGGAGAACCTCTACTGAACCTTTATAGAACCTCTACTGAACCTTTACTGAGCCTCTCTGTGTTCGTGGATGTGAAGGACCCGTTCAGGAGGATCAATGACACTTAGCTGCTCAGAAGATCCACCAGCTGGTCTTTGTTCTGCTGGAATCATCTCCACAGTTTGGATCCTCCTCTGTCCCTGGAGGATGGAGGCCTTGATGCTGCTCAGCTCTTCATGATCGTCAGGCTGGAGATCATGGAGGTCTTCAGGCAGGTTGGAGCTGGAGCTGGTAGATGTCTTCAGTCCACTGCCCGGGACCTGGTCTGGTCCTGCTGCCTTGCTGCTGCCGATTCTTAGCAGGACCTTCTTCAGCTGGTCGGTGGAGCTGACCTCCTGAGGATCCTCTGTTCTGGTTCTCCTGAGGATCCTCTGTTGTGGTTCTCCTGAGGATCCTCTGTTCTGGTTCTCCTGAGGATCCTCTGTTCTGGTTCTCCTGAAGATCCTCTGGCACTGAGCAGGACTCTGTTGGTGAACCAGGTTCTGGAGAACCTCCACTGTTGGTGTGGTTGGATCTTCTACCAAGGTAACGTAGGAGAGTCCAGTAGATGGATGATGGTCCTGCAGCAGTGCTGATGTCGCCTCAGTCCAGACCTGCGCTGTTCTGAGGTTTGGTTCTGCGGGTCGGTCTGAGGGTTTGGGAACAGATAGATGGGGGGTCCTGAATGCTCCAGGTGTGTTCACCTGGTCCAGAGTCTTGACTCCTGCAGACAGTCTGGAGGTGGAGTCTTGGAGCTGGAGATGCTCTCTGGGAGTTGCTGCCTTTCCAATTGTTAGCTTAGCATTAGCTTAGCATTAGCATTAGCTCTGGGGTGGCAGCCGGGTCTCAGTGGAACCTCCAGGTCTGTCGCTTCAACCGGGGTCCGGTGTGCCGCTGTCCCCGGCAGACTGAGCTCCACGGCTGGTCGGTTGTGGTTTTGTTGACCAGAGACAGGAAACTGGTTTACCTGCTGGAGGCTCCTGATTGGTCCAGAGCAGAATCAGTTCCTGCTGCTGTGAGAAAGAAGCGAAAACCAACCCCAGGAAAGAAAACTATAATTAATAACAAAGGATAATAATTAATATTAAACTATAATAAACTATCATGAATAATAAAGAATAATAATTAATATTAAACTATAATAAACTATAATTAGTAATAAAAGATGATAATTAATATTAAACTATAATAAACTATAATTAATAATAAAGGATAATAATTAATATTAAACTATAATAAACTATAATTAGTAATAAAAGATGATAATTAATATTAAACTATAATAAACTATAATTAATAATAAAGGATAATAATTAATATTAAACTATAATAAACTATAATTAGTAATAAAAGATGATAATTAATATTAAACTATAATAAACTATAATTAATAATAAAGGATAATAATTAATATTAAACTATAATAAACTATAATTAATAATAAAGGATAATAATTAATATTAAACTATAATAAACTATAATTAGTAATAAAAGATGATAATTAATATTAAACTATAATAAACTATAATTAATAATAAAGAATAATAATTAATATTAAACTATAATAAACTATAATTAATAATAAAGGATAATAATATTAAACTATAATAAACTATAATTAATAATAAAGGATAATAATTAATATTAAACTATAATAAACTATAATTAGTAATAAAAGATGATAATTAATATTAAACTATAATAAACTATAATTAATAATAAAGAATAATAATTAATATTAAACTATAATAAACTATAATTAGTAATAAAAGATGATAATTAATATTTAACTATAATAAACTATAATTAATAATAAAGGATAATAATTAATATTAAACTATAATAAACTATAATTAATAATAAAGAATAATAATTAATATTAAACTATAATAAACTATAATTAATAATAAAGGATAATAATATTAAACTATAATAAACTATAATTAATAATAAAGAATAATAATTAATATTAAACTATAATAAACTATAACTAGTAATAAAAGATGATAATTAATATTTAACTATAATAAACTATAATTAATAATAAAGAATAATAATTAATATTAAACTATAATAAACTATAATTAGTAATAAAAGATGATAATTAATATTAAACTATAATAAACTATAATTAATAATAAAGGATAATAATTAATATTAAACTATAATAAACTATAATTAATAATAAAGAATAATAATTAATATTAAACTATAATAAACTATAATTAATAATAAAGGATAATAATATTAAACTATAATAAACTATAATTAATAATAAAGGATAATAATTAATATTAAACTATAATAAGTTATAATAAAAATAATAAAGTATAATTAACTAAAGTATAAAACATAACAAGGTATAACAGATTATAATAAAGTATAAATTAAACTATAATAACTCATATTAAAGGACAATAAACTATAATAAGTTCTAATAATAATAAATTCTAATAAACTATAAATGACTCTGTAATGTTTATGTTAAACTATAAACTCCATATACTAGGAGCTGCTGTGAGTCCTCTGTCTCTGATGGGGACCTCTGACCTCTGGAGCCGACAGGCAGCTTCCTGGACGCCCCGATCCAGGACCCGCCCCCCCGCCCCCTCCCTCCCTCCATTTACGGCCCCTCCCCTGCTGTCGTCATGGCGACGGGATAAACAGATGATAACAAGCAGCCCTGAGCTCAGTTGAAGCAGAGACAGACGGAGGACGGAGGACGGACAGGTAGGACCTCACACCGACACACACCGACACACACAACCACACACAACCACACACACAACCACACACAACCACACACAACTACACACACCGACACACAACTTTCTGGACAGTTCAATCAAAGACATCTGGACTCAGTGATGAGAGGAGATGATGGTCGTCTGATCCGAGTGGAGCTCAGATGAAAAGACAAACACCTCCTTCATCACCGAGTCCAGACCGACCTGATGAACGACAACATCCACACACTCCTACACACACCTACACACTACTAGACACTCCTACACACACCTACACACACCTACACACTCCTACACACACCTACACACTCCTACACACACCTACACACCTGCACTCCTACACACACCTGCACACCTAGACACACTCCTACACACCTACACTCCTACACACTCCTACACACTCCTCTGTGATGCTAGAAGTTGTTCATCTGCTGCTTGTTTACTAGAAAACTACAAAACATTCAGATCCACCTTAAAACCTCGATTCTACCACGGAGGAAGGTTTCAGGTTTGACTCCTGGGCAGAGGGAAGTCTGTGTGTGTTAGTGTGTGTTGGTGTGTGTTAGTGTGTGTTGGTGTGTATTAGTGTGTTAGTGTGTGTTAATGTGTGTTGGTGTGTGTTAGTGTGTGTTGGTGTGTGTTAGTGTGTGTTGGTGTGTATTAGTGTGTTAGTGTGTGTTAATGTGTGTTGGTGTGTGTTAATGTTTGTGTGTGTATTATTGTGTTAGTGTGTGTTGGTGTGTGTTAATGTGTGTGTTGGTGTGTGTGTGTTAATGTTTGTGTGTGTATTATTGTGTTAGTGTGTATTAGTCTGTGTGTGTTAGTGTGTGTTAATGTGTGTTAATGTTTGTGTGTGTATTAGTGTGTTAATGTGTGTTGGTGTGTGTGTGTTGGTGTGTGTGTGTGTTGGTGTGTATTAGTGTGTTAATGTGTGTTGGTGTGTATTAGTGTGTTAATGTGTGTTGGTGTGTGTGTGTTGGTGTGTATTAGTGTGTTAATGTGTGTTGGTGTGTGTGTGTATTAGTGTGTTAATGTGTGTTGGTGTGTGTGTGTGTTGGTGTGTGTTGGTGTGTGTTGGTGTGTGTTGGTGTGTGTTGGTGTGTGTTGGTGTGTGTTGGTGTGTGTGTGTGTTGGTGTGTGTGTGTGTGTGTGTTGGTGTGACACACCCCGACGGCTCTCTAACTGCTCTGTAAACTGTTGTTCAGACTGTCTGAACTCTTTCCCGTCTCGTTAATGAACCCTGACGTTCCCTGAAGCCTGAACTCACCTGTGGACCAGCAGAACCGGGTCGGAGCTGTCAGCAGTGGTTCTGATCAGCAGTGGTTCTGATCAGCAGCGGTTCTGATCAGCAGCGGTTCTGATCAGCAGCGACTGGTTCTGATGAGCAGCGACTGGTTCTGATGCCGTGTGTTACTGTAGAACTTCTTTAAACCGTCCACGTCGTTCAGTCACTCATGAATCCTTCGACCCACCGACACGAGGATCCTGCTGAGGTTCTGTCAGACTGAACCGACTCCTATTGATTATTGATCACGTGTTCTGATCAGTCAGTCTGTGAAAACAAACCTGCTCTCAGAGTTTCAGACTTTATTATTTGTTCTACAGTCACATGTTCAGCTCAGTGTTCTGATAACACACCTGTCAGGTGACCTGCAGACAGGACTCAGGGCTGAAGGACGTCATGGTGATGATGTCATCAATCACTGTCTTTATTGATCGTTTACCAACAAGCTGCTGGAGCTCAACACACCCGTTTCCTCTGACTCCTCACGGATCACCTGGTTCTGGACTTCAGGTAGTTCTGGATCATGTTTGAGAACCACCACGGTTCTTCTGTGGAGTCGGTCTTAGTGGCTCTGTTGTTTCATGTGATCCAGACAAGTTCTGGTCTGGTTCTGGTCTGGTTCTGGTCCGGTTCAGGTCTGGTTCTGGTCCGGTTCAGGTCTGGTTCTATTTTGGTTCTGGTCTGGTTCTATTTTGGTTCTGGTCTGGTTCAGGTCTGGTTCTGGTTTTGTTCTGGTCTGGTTCTATTTTGGTTCTGGTCTGGTTCTATTTTGGTTCTGGTCTGGTTCAGGTCTGGTTCTGGTTTTGTTCTGGTCTGGTTCTATTCTGGTTCAGGTCTGGTTCTGGTCTGGTTCTGGTCCGGTTCAGGTCTGGTTCTGGTGTTCCTAGCAGGAGTTGGGTTTTGAGCAGCAGCAGGACGGGTGTGTTTGTGCAGACAGTCGTAGCGCCTCGTCACCATGGCGACCGGTGTTGAGGGTTGCGTCAGTGTGAAATCGCAGCAGAGCGAGAAAACGGAGTGACGTCTGAGAGGAACAAAGGTTCTGTTGAGCTGCTGCCTGCAGACAGAACAAACCCAGAACAGGAAAGTCCTGGTTCTGGAAACAGGTAAACACCTCCAGGAGGACCAGACGGTGGTTCTGACCTCTGAGGAAACAGGTTCTGGAGGACATATCAGCTCCTCCTGGTTTCCGTCGGTCTGAGGTCTCCTCTCGGTGTTCTGGTTCCAGAGCTGCAGAACTTACTGAGACCAGCGGCCCCAGTTTCTAGTTTCCAGACCGTCATCAGAGCTCAGTTTGAAGCGTTGTAGTGACGGAGATCATCGACCAATCAGAGCTCAGTTTGAAGCGTTGTAGTGACGGAGATCATCGACCAATCACAGCTCAGTTTGAAGCGTTGTAGAGACGGAGATCATCGACCAATCAGAGCTCAGTTTGAAGCGTTGTAGTGACGGAGATCATCGACCAATCAGAGCTCAGTTTGAAGCGTTGTAGTGACGGAGATCATCGACCAATCAGAGCTCAGTTTGAAGCGTTGTAGTGACGGAGATCATCGACCAATCAGAGCTCAGTTTGAAGCGTTGTAGTGACGGAGATCATCGACCAATCAGAGCTCAGTTTGAAGCGTTGTAGTGACGGAGATCATCGACCAATCAGAGCTCTTTCTGCAGGTGTTTTAGGTTCTTTCTTCAGACATATGTGCAAGTAAAGATGTTGATTTTTTACCTGACAGTTTCGGCGACGAGCTCTTCACCTTCTTCAGCGTCTCTCTGACAGCTGTGACGTGATTTTGACAGCCGGCGCCTGCGGCACGCCCAGCAGCGCTGCCAGGCCCGCCGGGCCGGCCACGCCCAGCCGGGCCGGCCACGCCCACACCCTGATGGCATGTCGTAACCACAGTTCCATCACCATACATCCGGGGATAACAGAACCCGTCCAACGCATTATGAGAAAACACAAGACTGGCACTGCTATAAAACCACACACTAAACTACAACAGCTTGTGGTCGACCCCAAAGACCAAACTGAGAGGGACAAAAAGAGCAACGTCATCTACGAAATACCATCAACTCCTGCAATAACACATTTATTACATCGGGGAGACGGGTCGAACATTTCACACAAGAAAAAAGAACATCAGAAGGAAACAGCAACACGTCTCACAAGATCTCAGAAAGAAGCAGCAGGAAAACCTCACATCAGCAACATCTGACCACTGCAAAAGGAGCAACCAGGTGATGGACCTGGACGGGGCAAGAAGAACCGGAACCGAAGAAAACAAACAAACACGATGGAGGAAGGAGGCCGTGGAGATCTGGAAGCTCGCTGAGAGGATGAACAGGGACGAGGGGGGCTTCATGCTCTCCCACACCTGGGACCCCACACTCCAGGGGAAATAGAGCGGCGGGGTCGTGGTGGGCCTGGCGGGGGTGTTGGGTCCGTTGGGCTCGTCACGACATACCATTACGGTGGGGGTGTGGCCGGCCCGGCTGGGCGTGGCCGGTCTGGCTGGGCGTGGCAGGCCCGGCTAGGCGTGGCCGGCCCGGCTGGGCGTGGCCGGTCCGGCTGGGCGTGGCTGGCCCGGCTGGGCGTGGCCGGCCCGGCTGGGCGTGCCGCAGGTGCCGGCTGTCAAAATCTGCCGGACACATCACAGCTGTCAGAGAGACACTGAAGAAGGCGAAGAGCTCGTCACTGAAACTATCAGGTAAAAAATCAACATTTTTATTTGCACCTTATGTCTGAAGACAGAACCTAAAACACCTGCAGTAGTAAGAAGACATGATGAACGATTTGGAGCATCCAGGTCTCCTGTGAGGTCAGACTCGGTCCAGCTGAGGTTCTGCTGCTTGTGGTTCTCAACAGCTTTTCTTTCTCAGCTCTGTGTTGCAGATTTTCCCATCATGGCGGAGAGTTCGGACGTGGACCTTCTCCTCACGGCCTTCAGGAAGTTCTCCGTCCACGGAGACACGAAGGCGACGGGGAAAGAGCTGAACGGGAAGAACTGGGCCAAGCTGTGCAAAGACTGCAAGATCGTGGACGGGAAGAACGTGAGCAGCACCGACGTGGACATCGTCTTCTCCAAAGTCAAGTGAGTGAGTGTGCTGGGGTCACGTGATCGAAGACGTCAGCGGTAGGTTCCGACTCTGAACTCTGGTCCTGGTCTCCGCAGACAGAAGACGTCTCGGGTGGTCACCTACGAGGAGTTCCTCAGGGCTCTGGACGAACTGGCCCCCAAGAGGTTCAAGGGCCAAAGCAAAGACGAGGCTCTGCAGTCCATCCACAAGCTGGTGGAGGGCCGGGAGCCGACCAACGCCGGCGTGACGGTGAGACACCATGACAGGAACCAGCTGGTCCAGCACCGCTCATGAGTCTAGATCCTGAGAAGTCCACAGACCAGAGAATCACATTCCAGAGGCTGGAAGTTCAGAATCAGCAGCTCCACACCTGGAGCTCAGCCAGGTGGAGCCTCAAAGCTCCTCGTCTTAGAAAATAGAATAACATAGAAGTAAAATAAAGATAAACTCAGACCAACGTCCTGCAGCAGAAGCAGGTTCTATCATGTAGATTAGAAGATTCTATAGTTTATATCAGAATAAATCAGACATTAAAACATCGACATCATGTCAAACACGGATCCACCAAACCGGTTCCATCAATAATAAACAAGAACAGATGCAGGCGTAAAGCATCGACACAAAACCCTCCAGCAGCCACTTCAGTAAGGTTCCTTCAGGTTCCCTCAGGTTCCCTCAGGTTCCCTCAGGTTCCTTCAGGTTTACATTCATTTCCAGTCCCGTTTTCTGGTTAAATAATGTTTGAATTAATATTTGCACAATGTCAGGTTTAAGGAACCTTCTGGGATCATTACCTTCATCCCTGCAGAGTCTACAGGGATGAAGGTAATGATCCCAGAAGGTTCCTGGAGGTTCTTCTACTGCTGACAGGTTGTTGGTCCACAACAGAACAGCTGATGGGCTCCACTGTAGACGTCCTCCTAGCGACGTCCTCGTCAGGAGCTAAACTTCAGACCCTGCTGAGGTCCTGAGTTTTACGGTGTTTCTGTTTCTAAACTCAGGTTCAGGGAGGGGTCCTGGTGGTCTGGACTCAACACAAACCTCTGGATCTGATCCGGAGCTCCCTGGAGGGTTCATGTATCTCATCTGGCCTGGGATCCCCTCTGGATCTCTGACCAGATGGACTCCAGGACCTGACCACAGACAGACCATCATCTCAAGTTCTTCAGCTTCAATCATGTGTATTAGTGCTTCCTGGTTTAGCCCCGCCCTAGACGGCTGTGATTGGCCGACAGAGATCATTCAGACCCTCTACGTTCTGAACATGAGCTTTGTAGAGCCTCAGTCAGGTTAAAGGTTCTGTTCAGACCGTTTACCGTTGGTCTTCTTTTCCTTTGTGTTCCCATCAGAAAGTGACGAAGATGGCGGCGGTGGACCGGCTCACCGACACGACCCGCTACACCGGGTCACACAAGGAGCGCTTCGACACGAGCGGCAAGGGCCGAGGCCGCGAGGGCCGCGAGGAGATCGTGGAGAACACGGGATACGTGGCGTCGTACAAGAACGCCGGGACGTACGACGCCAAGACCAAGGACAAGTAAAGCAGCGCCACCCGCTGGGAGCTGACAGCAACTACAGCTCTGATACAGCACTTAGTCTGGACCAACCCTGGAGCTGGACTGTGTGTGTCTGAGAGAGAGAGTGTGTGTGAGCGTGTGTGTGTGTGTGTGAGTGTGTGTGTGAGTGTGTGTGTATTAAGTTGACAAAGCTTTATGTTCAGTTTGATGAGCTGCACTCAGATCAGTTTCTATACAGGTAAAACATGCCCAGGTGTCGTCATGTCATCAACAGTCTACAGTCACAGCAGCGCCCCCCTCAGGCTGTGTGTTCATCACACACCTGTAAAAAGAACCTGTAGAATGTGTTCACCTGAACGTTTCCTCTTTTACTGCTTTCAACTTTGAATCACCGTCAGCTTCACTTAGGACACCAACACTCCTATGACTCCTCTGAAGGAGTTAGAAGAAGGAGACTAGTGAAGGAGGACACCAAGACTCCTATGACTCCTCTGAAGGAGATAGAAGAAGGAGACTAGAGAGGGAGGCCACCAAGACTCCTATGACTCCTCTGAAGGAGTTAGGAGAAAGAGACTAGTGAGGGAGGACACCAAGACACCTATGACTCCTCTGAAGGAGTTACTAGAAGGAGACTAGTGAGGGAGGCCACCAAGACTCCTATGACTCCTCTGAAGGAGTTAGAAGAAGGAGACTAGTGAGGGAGGCCACCAAGACTCCTATGACTCCTCTGAAGGAGATAGAAGATGGAGACTAGTGAGGGAGGCCACCAAGACTCCTATGACTCCTCTGAAGGAG
>JAMOIN010001139.1:0-20818 GCA_024666655.1 Dascyllus trimaculatus
GGTGTGAACAGGACCTGATGGAGAGCCAGGCGGGCTGTGGTGCTTTGGGCCCCCGTGAGCTGTGCTCAGGAGTCCGGTGAGCTGGGCTGGGGATCCCTGTGTGCTTTGCTGTGGTGATGGCGAGCCGTGTAGACAGGCTGTGCTGTTGAACGGTGTGAACATGCTCTGATGGAGAGCCAGCCGGGCTGTGGTGCTGGGGGCCCCCGTGTGCTGTACTCGGGAGCCCATTGAGCTGGGCTTCGGAGCCCAGTGTGCTGGGTTGTGGTGCTGGGAAGCCGGGTGGAACCGCTCTGCTGGGGAGAAGGTTGAACAGGCTCTGATGGAGAGCCAGGCGGGCTGTTGTGCTGGGTAGCCCCGTGTGCTGTACTGGGGGGGCAAGTGTGATGTGCTGGGGAGCCCGTTGAGTTGGGCTGGGGAGCCCGGTGTCCTGGGCTTTGGTGCTGGGGAGCCGTGTGGACAGGCTCTGCTGGGGAGAGTGTTGAACAGGTTCTGATGGAGAGCCAGGCGTGCTGTGGTGCTGGGGGGCCCCGTGTGCTGTGCTGCGGTGCCCGGAGTGCTGGGCTGTCGTGCTTGGGAGCCGTGTGGACAGGCTCTGCTGCAGAGCGGTGTGAACAGGCTCTGCTGGAGAGCCAGGCGGGCTGTGGTGCTGGGGGGCCCGTGTGCCTTGCTGGGGAGCCCGGTGACATCGGCTGGGGAGCCCGGTGTGCTGGGCTCTTCTGCTGCGGAGCCCTGTGGAAAGGCTCTACTGGGGAGCAGTGTTAACAGGCTCTGCTGGAGAGCCAGGCGGCCTGTGGTTCTGGGTGCCCCCGTGTCCAGTGCTGGGGAGCCCGGTAAGCAGGGCTGGGGAGCCCGGTATGCTGGGCTTTGCTGCTGGGGAGCCATGAAGACAGGCTGTGCTGGGGAGCGGTGTGAACAGTCTCTGCTGGGGAGCGGTGTGAACAGTCTCTGATGGAGAGCCAGGCGGGCTGTGGTGCTTGGGGGCCCGGTGTGCTGTTCTGGGGAGCCCGGTGTGCTGTGCTGAGGTGATGGGGAGCCGTGTGGACAGGCTCTGCTGGGGAGCGGTGTGAACAGGCTCTGCTGGGTAGAGGGTTGAACAGGCCCTGACGGAGAGCAAGGCGGGCTGTGGTGCTGGGGGGCCCCGTGTGCTGTGCTGGGGAGCCCGGTGTTCTGGGCTGTGGTGCTGGGGAGCCGTGTGGAAAGGCTCTTCTGGGGGGTGGTTTGAACAGGCTCTGAAGGAGAGCCAGGCGGGCTGTGGTGCTGGGGGCCCCCGTGTGCTGTGCTTGGGAGCCCTGTGAGCTGGGCTGGGGAGCCCCGTGTGCTGGGCTGTGGTGCTGGGTAGCCCGGTGTGCTGGGCTGTGGTGCTGGGGAGCCGTGTGGACAGGCTGTGCTGGGGAGTGGTTTGAGAAGGCTCTGAAGGAGAGCCAGGCGGGCTGTGGTGCTGGGGGCCCCCCAGTGCTTTGCTGGGGTGCCCGGTGAGCTGGGCTGAGGAGCCCGGTGTGCTGGGCTGTGGTGCTGGGGAGCCGTGTGGACAGGCTCTGCTGGGGAGCGGTGTGAAAACGCTCTGATGGAGAGCCAGGCGGGCTGTGGTTCTGGGGGGCCCCGTGTGCTGTGCTGGGGAGCCCGGTGAGCTGGGCTGGGGAGCCCGGTGTTCTGGGCTTTGGTGCTGGGGAGCCGTATAGACAGGCTCTGCTGCGGAGCGGTGTGAACAGGCTCTGATGGAGAGCCAGGCGGGCTGTGGTGCTGGGGGGCCCCGTGTTCTGTGCTGGGGACCCTGGTGAGCTGGGCTGGGGAGCCCGGTGTGCTGGGCTTTGCTGCTGGGGAGCCGTGTGGACAGGCTCTGTCGGGGAGCGGTGTGAAAAGGCTCTGATGGAGAGCCAGCCGGGCTGTGGTGCTGGGGGCCCCCGTTTGCTGTGCTCGGGAGCCCAGTGATCTGGGCGTCGGAGCCCAGTGTGCTGGGCTGGGGTGTTGGGAAGCCGTGTGGACTGGCTCTCATGGGGAGAGGGTATAACAGGCTCTGATGGAGAGTCAGGCGGGGTGTGGTGCTGGGGGCCCCCGTGTGCTGTGCTGGGGAGCCCGGTGTGCTGGGCTGTTCTGCTGGGGAGCCGTGTGGACAAGTTCTGCTGCGGAGCGCTGTGAAATGGCTCTGATGGAGAGCCAGGCAGGCTGTGGTTCTGGGGGGCCCCGTGTGCTGTGCTGGTGAGCCCGGTGAGCATGGCCGGGGAGTCCGGTGTGCTGGGCCGTGCTGCTGGGGAGCAGCGTGGACAGGCTCTGCTGGGGAGCGGTGTGAACAGGCTCTGCTGGGGAGCGGTGTGAACAGTCTCTAATGGAGAGCCAGGTGAGCTGTGGTGATGGGGGGCCCCGTGAGCTGTGCTGGGGAGCCCGGTGTGCTGGGCTGTGGTGCTGGGGAGCCGTGTGGACAGGCCCGTCTGCGGAGCGGTGTGAACAGGCTCTGATGGAGAGCCGTCTGAACAGGCTCTGCTGGACAGCCAGGCGGGCTGTGGTGCTTTGGGCCCCCGTGTGCAGTGCTGGGTAGCTCGTTGAGCTGGGCTGGGCAGCCCGGTGTGCTGGGCTGTGGTGATGGGGGGCCCCGTGTGCTTTGCTGCGGAGCCCGGTGAGATCGGCTATGGAGCCCTCTGTGCTGGGCTGTGCTGCTGGGGACCCGTGTGGAATGGCTCTGCTGGGGAGCGGTGTGAAGAGGCTCTGCTGGAGAGCCAGGCGGGCTGTGGTGCTGGGGGCCCTCGTGTGCTGTGCTGGGGAGCCCGGTGAGCTTGGCTGGGGAGCCCGGTGTGCTGGGCTGTGCTGCTGGGGAGTCGTGTAGACAGGCTCTGCTGGGGAGCGGTTTGAACAGGCTCTGATGGAGAGCCATGTGGGCTGTGGTGCTGGGGGGCCCGTGTGCTGTGCTGGGGAGCCCGGTGAGCTGGGCTGGGGAGGCCAGTGTGCTGGGCTGTGCTGCTGGGGAGCCGTGTAGACAGGCTCTGCTGGGGGCCCCCGTGCTCTGTGCTTGGGGCCAAGGTGAGCTGGGCTGGGGAGTACGGTGTGCTGGGCTGTGGTGCTGGGGAGCTGTGTGGACAGGCTCTGCTGGGGGGCGGTTTGAACAGGCTCTGCTGGAGAGCCAGGCGGGCTGTGGTGCCGGGGGGCCCTGTGTTCTGTGCTGGGGACCCTGGTGAGCTGGGCTGGGGAGCCCGGTGTGCTGGGCTGTGCATTTGGGGAGCCGTGTGGACAGGCACTGCCGGGGAGCGGTGTGAAAAGGCTCTGATGGAAAGCCAACCAGGCTGTGGTGCTGGGGTCCCCCGTGTGCTGTGCTCGGGAGCCCAGTGAGCTGGGCTTCGGAGCCCAGTGTGCCGGGCTGTGGTGCTGGGAAGCCGTGTGGACAGGCTCTGTTGGGGAGAGGGTTGAACAGGCTCTGCTGGACAGCCAGCCGGGCTGTGGTGCTGGGGGTCCCCGTGTTCCATGCTGGGGAGCCCGTTGAGCCTGGCTGGGGAACCCGTTGTGCTGGGCAGTGGTGCTGGGGAGCCGTGTAGACAGGCTCTGTCGGGGAGCCGTGTGAACAGGCTCTGCTGGAGAGCAACGCGGGCTGTGGTGCTGGGGGCCCCCGTGTGCTGTGCTGGGGAGCCCGGTGAGCTGGGCTTGGGAGCCCGGTGTGCTGGGCTGTGGTGTTGGGGAGCCGTGTAGACAGGCTCTGCTGTGGAGCGGAGTGAACAGGCTTTTCTGGGGAGCGGTGTGAACAGTCTCTGATGGAAAGCCAGGCTGGCTGTGTTGCTGGGGGCCCCCGTGTGCTGTGCTGGGGAGCACGGTGAGCTGGGCTGGGGAGCCCGGTGTGCTGGGCTGGGGAGCCCGGTGTGCTGGGCTGTTGTGCTGGGGAGCCGAGTGGACAGGCTCTGCTGGGGAGTGGTTTGAACAGGTTCTGCCGGAGAGCCAGGCGGGCTGTGGTGCTGGGTGCCCCCGTGTGCTGTGCTGGGGAGCCCGGTGAGCTGGGCTGGGAGCCCGGTGAGCTGGGCTGTGGTGCTGGGGAGCCGTGTGGACAGGCTCTACTGGGGAGCGTTGTGAAAAAGTTCTGATGGAAAGCCAGGGGGGCTGTGGTGCTGGGGGGCCCCGTGTGCTGTGCTGGGGAGCCCGGTGAGCTGCGCTAAGTAGCCCGTTGTGCTGGGTTTTGGTGCTGGGGAGCCGTGTGGACAGGCTCTGCTGGGGAGCATGGTGGAAAGGCTCCGATGGAGAGCGATTCGGGCTGTGGTGTGGGGGGCCCCGTGTTCTGTGCTGGGGAGCCCGTTGAGCTGGGCTGGGGAGCCCGGTGTGCTGGGCTGTGGTGCTGGGGAGCCGTGTGTACAGGCTCTGCTGGGGAGTGGTTTGAAAAGGCTCTGCTGGGGAGCGGAGTGAACAGGCTCTGATGGAGAGCCAGGCGGGATGTGGTGCTGGGGGGCCCCGTGTGCTGTGCTGGGGATCTCGTTGAGCTGGGTTGGGGAGCCCGGTGTGCTGGGCTGTGGTGCTGGGGAGCCGTGTGGACAGGTTCTGCTGGGGAGTGGGTTGAACAGGCTCTGCTCGAGAGCCAGGCGAGCTGTGGTCCTGGGGGGCCCCGTGTGCAGTTCTTGGGAGCCCGGTGAGCTCGGCAGGGGAGCCCGGTGTGCTGGGCTGTGGTGCTGGGGAGCAGTGTAGACAGGCTCTGCTGCGGAGCGCTGTGACCAGGCTCTGATGGAGAGCCAGGCGGGCTGTGATGGTGTGGGCACCCGTGTGCTGTGCTGGGGAGCCCGGTGAGCTGGGCTGTGGAGCCCGGTGTGCTGGGCTGTGGTGCTGGGGAGACGTGTGGACAGGCTCTCTTGGGGACTGGTTTGAACAGGCTGTGCTGTGGAGCGGAGTGAACAGGCTCAGATGGAGAGCCAGGCGGGCTGTGGTGCTGAAGTTCCCCCGTGTGCTGTGCTCGGGAGCCCAGTGTACTGGGATGGGGAGCCCGGTGAGGTGGGCTGGGGAACCCGGTGTGCTGGGCTGTGGTGATGGGGAGCCGTGTAGACAGGCTCTGCTGGGGAGCGGTGTGAACAGGCTCTGATGGAGAGCCAGGCGGGCTGTTGTGCTGGGGGGCCCCGTGTGCTGTGCTGGGGAGCCCGGTGTGCTGGGGAGACGTGTGGACAGGCATTTCTGGGGAGCGGTGTGAACAGGCTCTGATGGAGAGCCAGGCGTCCTGTGGTGATGGGGGCCCCCGTATGCTGTGCCGGGGTGCCCGGTGAGCTGGGCTGGGGAGCCCGGTGTGCTGCGCTGTGGTGTTGGGGAGCCGTGTGGACAGGCTCTGCTGGGGAGCGGTGTGAACAGGCTCTGATGGAGAGCCAGGCGGGCTGTGGTGCTGGGGGTCCCCGTGTGCTGTGCTAGGGAGCCCGTTGGGCTGGGCTGGGGAGCCCGGTGTTATGGGCTGTTGTGCTTGGGAGCCGTGTAGACAGGATCTGCTGAGGAGTTGTGTGAATAGGCTCTGCTGGAGAGCCAGTTGGGCTGTGGTGCTGGGGGCTCCCGTGTGCTCTGCTGGGTAGCCCGGTGTGCTGGGCTGTGCTGCTGGGGAGCCGTGTGAAGAGGCTCTGATGGAGAGCCAGGCGGGCTGTGGTGCTGGGGGCCCCCGTGTGCTGTGCTCAGGAGCCCGTTGAGCTTGGCTGGGAAGCCCTGTGTGCTGGGCTGTAGTGCTGGGGAGCAGTGTAGACAGGCTCTGCTGTGGAGTGGTTTGAACACGCTCTGATGCAGAGCCAGGCAGGCTGTATTTCTGGGGGGCCCCGTGTGCTGTGCTGGGGAGGCCGGTGTGCTGGGCTGTGGTGCTGGTGAGCCGTGTGGACAGGCTGTGCTGGGGAGCCGTGTGAACAGGCTCTGATGGAGAGCCAGGCGGGCTGTGGTGCTGGGGGGCACGGTGTTCTGTGGTTGGGAGCCCGGTGAGCTGGGCTGGGCAGCCCGGTTTGCTGGGCTGTGCTGCTGGGGAGCCGTGTGGACAGGCTCTTCTGGGGAGCGGTGTGAACAGGCTCTGATGGAGAGCCACGCGGGCTGTGGTGCTGGGGGTCCCCGTGTGCTGTGCTGGGGAGCCCGTTGAGCTGGGCTGGGGAGCCCGGTATGCTGGGCTGTGCTGCTGGGGAGCCGTGTGGAAAGGATATTGCTGGGGAGTGGTTTGAAAAGGATCTGCTTGACAGCCAGGCGGGCTGTGGTGCTGGGGGCCCCCGTGTGCTGTGCTGGGGATCCCGGTGTGCTAGGCTGTGCTGCTGGGGAGCCGTGTGGACAGGCTCTGCTGGGGAGCCAGGCGGGCATTGGTGCTGGGGGGCCCGGTGTGCTGTGCTGGGGAGCCCGGTGTGCTGTGCTGTGGTGCTGGGAAGCTTTGTAGAAAGGCTTTGCTGGGGAGTGGTGTGAACAGGCTCTGTTGGAGAGCCAGGCGGGCTGTGGTGTTGGGGGCCCCCGTGTGCTGTGCTGGGGGGCATGGTGAGCTGGGCTGGGGAGCCCGGTGTACTGGACTGTGGTGCTGGCCAACCGTGTAGACAGGCTCTGCTGGGGGGCCCCGTGTGCTGTGCTGGGGAGCCCGGTGAGCTGGGCTTGGGAGCCCGGTGTTCTGGGCTGTGCTGCTGGGGAGGCGTGTGGACAGGCTGTGCTGGGGAGTGATTTCAAAAGGCTCTGTTGGAGAGCAACGCGGGCTGTGGTGCTGGGGGTCCCCGTGTTCCATGCTGGGGAGCCGGTTGAGCATGGCTGGGGAGCCCGGTGTGGGGGGCAGTGTTGCTGGGGAGGCGTGTGGACAGGCTGTGCTTGGGATTGGTTGAACAGGCTCTGCTGGATAGCCAGGCGGGCTGTGGTGCTGGGGGCCCCCGTGTGCTGTGCTGGGGAGCCCTGTGAGCTGGGCTGAGGAGCCCGGTGTGCTTGGCTGGGGAGCCCGGTTTGCTGGTCTGTGGTGCTGGGGAGCCGTGTGGACAGGCTCTGCTGGCGAGTGGTTTGAACAGGCTCTGCTGGGGAGCGGAGTGAACAGGCTCTGATGGAGAGACAGGAGGGCTGTTGTGCTGGGAAGCCCCGTGTGCTGTGCTGGGGGGCCCCGTGTGCTGTGCTGGGGAGCCCGTTGAGCTGGGCTGGGGAGCCCGGTGTGCTGGGCTGTGGTGCTGGGGAGCCGTGTGTACAGGCTCTGCTGGGGAGTGGTTTGAAAAGGCTCTGCTGGGGAGCGGAGTGAACAGGCTCTGATGGAGAGCCAGGCGGGATGTGGTGCTGGGGGGCCCCGTGTGCTGTGCTGGGGATCTCGTTGAGCTGGGTTGGGGAGCCCGGTGTGCTGGGCTGTGGTGCTGGGGAGCCGTGTGGACAGGTTCTGCTGGGGAGTGGGTTGAACAGGCTCTGCTCGAGAGCCAGGCGAGCTGTGGTCCTGGGGGGCCCCGTGTGCAGTTCTTGGGAGCCCGGTGAGCTCGGCAGGGGAGCCCGGTGTGCTGGGCTGTGGTGCTGGGGAGCAGTGTAGACAGGCTCTGCTGCGGAGCGCTGTGACCAGGCTCTGATGGAGAGCCAGGCGGGCTGTGATGGTGTGGGCACCCGTGTGCTGTGCTGGGGAGCCCGGTGAGCTGGGCTGTGGAGCCCGGTGTGCTGGGCTGTGGTGCTGGGGAGACGTGTGGACAGGCTCTCTTGGGGACTGGTTTGAACAGGCTGTGCTGTGGAGCGGAGTGAACAGGCTCAGATGGAGAGCCAGGCGGGCTGTGGTGCTGAAGTTCCCCCGTGTGCTGTGCTCGGGAGCCCAGTGTACTGGGATGGGGAGCCCGGTGAGGTGGGCTGGGGAACCCGGTGTGCTGGGCTGTGGTGATGGGGAGCCGTGTAGACAGGCTCTGCTGGGGAGCGGTGTGAACAGGCTCTGATGGAGAGCCAGGCGGGTTGTGATGGTGTGGGCACCCGTGTGCTGTGCTGGGGATCCCGGTGTGCTGGGCTGTGCTGCTGGGTAGCCCTGTAGACAGGCTCTGCTGGGGAGCGTTGTGAACAGGCTCTGATGGAGAGCCAGGTTGGCTGTTGTGCTTGGGGGCCCCGTGTGCTGTGCTGGGGAGCCCGGTGAGCTGGGCTGGGGAGGCCAGTGTGCTGGGCTGTGCTGCTGGGGAGCCGTGTGGACCGGCTCTGCTTGGGAGTGGTTTGAACAGGCTCTGCTGGAGAGCCAGGCGGGCCGTGGTGCTGGGGGCCCCCGTGTGCTGTGTTGGGGAACCCGGTGTGTTGGGCTGGGGAGGCCGGAGTGCTGGGCTGTGCTGCTGGGGAGCCGTGTAGACAGGATCTGCTGGGGAGCGGTTTGAACAGGCTCTGATGGAGAGCCAGGCGGGCTGTGCTGCTGGGGAGCCTTGTAGACAGGCTCTGCTGGGGAGCGGTGTGAAGAGGCTCTGCTGGAGAGCCAGGCGGGCTGTGGTGCTTGGGGCCCCCGTGTGCTGTGCTGGGGATCCCGGTGTGCTGGGCTGTGCTGCTGGGGAGCCGTGTAGACAGGCTCTGCTGCGGAGCGGTGTGAACAGGCTCTGATAGAGAGCCAGGCGGGCTGTGGAGCTGGTGGCCCACATGTGCTGTGCTGGGGAGTCCGGTGTGCAGGGCTGTGCTGCTGGGGAGCCGTATGGACAGTCTCTGCTGGGGAATGGTTTGAAAAGGCTCTGATGGACAGCCAGGCGGGCTGTGGTGCTGGGGGCCCCCGTGTGCTGTGCTGGGGAGCCCGGTGAGCTGGGCTGGGGAGCCTGGTGTGCTGGGCTGTGCTGCTGGGGAGCCGTGTGGACAGGCTCTGCTGGGGAGCCTTGTGAAGAGGCTCTGCTGGAAAGCCAGGTGGGCTGAGGTGCTGGGGGGACCCGTGGTCTGTGCTGGGGAGCCCGGTGAGCTGTGCTGGGGAGCCCGGTGAGCTTGGCTGGGGAGCCCGGTGTGCTGGGTTCTTCTGCTGGGGAGCCGTGTGGACAGGCCCTGCTAGGGAGCCAGGCGGGCATTGGTGCTGGGGGGCCCCTTGTGCTGTGCTGGGGAGCCCAATGAGCTGGGCAGAGGAGCCCGGTGAGCTTGGCTGTTTTGCTGTGTAGCCGTGTAGACAGGCTCTGCTGGCGAGTGGTTTGAAAAGGCTCTGCTAGAGAGTCAGGCGGGCTGTGGTGCTGGGGGGCCCCGTGTGCTGTGATGGGGAGCCCGGTGTGCTGGGCTGTGCCGCTGGGGCGCCGTGTGGACAGGCTCTGCTGGGGAGAGGGTTGAACAGGCTCTGATGGAGAGCCAGGCGGGCTGTGGTTCAGTGGACCCCGGTGTGCTGTGCTGGGGGCCCCCGTGTGCTGTGCTGGTGAGCCGGGTGAGCAGGGCTGGGGAGCCCGGTGTGCTGGGCTGTGGTGCTGGGGAGCAGCGTGGAAAGGCTCTGCTGGGGAGCGGTGTGAACAGGCTCTGATGGAGCGCCAGGCGGGCTGTGGTGCTGGGGGGCCCCGTGTGCTGGGCTGGGGAGCCCGGTGTGCTGGGCTATGCTGCTGGGGAGCAATGTGGACAGGCTCTGCTGGGGAGTGGTTTGAACAGGCTCTGATTGAGAAACAGGCGGGCTGTGTTGCTGGGTGACCCCGTGTGCTGTGAAGGGGATCCCGGTGTGCTGGGCTGTGGTGCTGGGGAGCCGTGTGGACAGGCTCTGCTGGGGAGTGTTTTGAAAAGGGTCTGCTCGATTGCCAGGCGGGCTGTGGTGCTGGGGGGCCCCGTGTGCTGTGCTGGGGAGCCCGTTGAGCTGGGCCGGGGAGCCCGGTGTGCTGGGCTGTGGTGCTGGGGAGCCGTGTTGTAAGGCTCTGCTGGGGAGTTGTTTGAACAGGCTCTGCTGGAGAGCCAGGCGGGCTGTGGTGCTGGGGGCCCCCGTGTGCTGTGCTGGAAAGCCCGGTGTCCTAGGGTGTGCTGCTGGGGAGCCGTGTGGACCGGATCTGCTGTGGAGCGGTGTGAACAGGCTCTCATGGAAAGCCAGGCGGGCTGTGGTATTGGGGGCCCCCGTGTGCTGTACTGGTGAGCCCGGTGAGCTTGGCTGGGGAGCCCGGTGTTCTGGGCTTTGCTGCTGGGGAGGCATGTGGACAGGCGGTGGTGGGGAGTGATTTGAACAGGCTCTTCTGGAGAGCAACGTGGGCTGTGGTGCTGGGGGCCCCCGTGTGCTGTGCTGGGGGCCCCCGTGTGCTGTGCTGGGGAGCCCGGTGTGCTGGGCTGTGCTGCTGGTGAGCCGTGTGGACAGGCTCTGCTGGCGAGTGTTTTGAACAGGCTCTGCTGGAGAGCCATGCGCGCTGTGTTGCTGTGGGCCCCCGTGTGCTGTGCTGGGGAGCCCGGTGAGCAGGGCTGGGGAGCCCTGTGTGCTGGGCTGTGGTGCTGGGGGGCCCCGTGTGCTGTGCTGCGTAGCCCGGTGAGATCGGCTGTGGAGCCTGGTGTGCTGGGCTGTGGTGCTGGGGAGCAGTGTGGACAGGCTCTGCTGGGGAGCCGTGTGAAGAGGCTCTGCTGGAAAGCCAGGTGGGCTGAGGTGCTGGGGGTCCCCGTGTGCTGTGCTGGGGAGCCCGGTGAGCTGGGCTTGGGAGGAAAGTGTGCTGGGCTGTGCTGCTGGGGAGCCGTGTCGACCGGCTCTGCTTGGGAATGGTTTGAACAGGCTCTGCTGGAGAGCCAGGCGGGCCATGGTGCTGGGGGCCCCCGTGTGCTGTGCTGGGGAACCCGGTGTGCTGTTCTTTGCTGCTGGGGAGCCGTGTTGACCGGGTCTGCTGGGGAGCGGTGTGAACAGGCTCTGCTGGAGAGCCAGGCGGGCTGTGCTGCGGTGTGCTGGGCTGTGCTGCTTGGGAGCCGTGTAGACAGGCTCTGCTGGTGAGCGGTGTGAAAAGGCTCGGTTGGAGAGCCAGGCGGGCTGTGGTGCTGGGGGCCCCCGTGTGCTGTGCTGCGGAGCCCGGTGAGCAGGGCTGGGGAGCCCGGTGTGCTGGGCTGTGTGCTGGGGAGCCGTGTGGAAAGGCTCTGCTGGGGAGCGGTGTGAAGAGGCTTTGATGGAGAGCCAGGCTGGCTGTGGTGCTGGGTTGTCCCGTGTGCTGTGCTGGGGAGCCCGTTGAGCTGGGCTGGGGAGCCCGTTGAGCTGGGCTGGGGAGCCGTGTGGATAGGCTCGACTGGGGAGCGGTTTTAACAGGCTCTGATGTAGAGCAAGGAGGGCTCTTGTGCTGGGGGCCCCCGTGTGCTTTGCTGGGGAGCCCGGTGTGCTGGGCTGTGCTGCTGGGGAGCGGTGTGAACAGGCTCTGCTGGGGAGCGGTGTGAAAAGGCACTGATGGAGAGCCAGGCGGGTTGTGGTGCTGGGGGGCCCCGTGTGCCGTGCTCGGGAGCCCGGTGAACTGGGCTGTTGAGCCCGGTGTGCTGGGCTTCTCTACTGGGGAGCCGTGTGGACAGGCTCTTCTGGGGAGCGGTGTGGACAGGCTCTGTTGGACAGCCAGGCGGGCTGTGGTGATGGGGTGCCCGGTGTGCTGTGCTGGGGAGCCCGTTAAGCTGGGCTGGGGAGCCCGGTGTGCTGGGCTGTTGTGCTGGGGAGCCGTGTGGACAGGCTCTGCTGGAGAGCCAGGCGGGCTGTGGTGCTGGGTGGCCCCGTGTGCTGTGCTGGGTAGCCCCTTGAGCTGGGCTGGCGAGCCCGGTGTGCTGGTCTGTGGTGCTGGGGAGCCGTGTACACAGGCTCTGCTGTGGGGCGGTGTGAACAGGCTCTGATGGAGAGCCAGGCGTGCTGTGGTGCTGGGGGGCCCCTTGTGCTGTGCTGGGGGGCCCGGTGAGTTGCGCTGGGGAGCCCGGTGTGCTTGGCTGAGCTTCTGGGGTGCCGTGTGGACAGGGTCTGCTTGGAAGCGGTGTGAAAAGGCTCTGATGGAGAGCCAGTTGGGCTGTGGCGCTGGGGGGCCCCCGTGTGGTGTGCTCGGTAGCCCGGTGAGCTGGGCTGCGGGGCCCGGTGTGCTGGGCTGAGCTCCTGGGGTGCCGTGTGGTAAGGGTCTGCTGGGAAGCGGTGTGATAAGGATCTGATGGAGAACCAGGGGGGCTGTGGTGCTGGGGGGCCCCGTGTGCTGTGCTCGGAAGCCCGGTGAGCTGGGCTGCGGAGCCCGGTGTGCTGGGCTGAGCTGCTGGGGTTCCGTGTTGACAGGTTCTTCTGGGGAGCGGTGTGAACAGGCTCTGATGGAGAGACAGGCGGGCTGTGGTGCTGGGGGGCCCCGTGTGCTGGGCTGGGGAGCCCGTTGAGCTGGGCTGGGGAGCCCGGTATGCTGTGCTGTGCTGCTGGGGAGCCGTGTCTAAAGGCATTGCTGGGGAGTGGTTTGAAAAGGATCTGCTGGACAGCCAGGCGGGCTGTGGTGCTGGGGGGGAGCCGTGTGCCGTGCTCGGGAGCCCGGTGAGCTGGGCTGGGGAGCCCGGTGTGCTGCGTTGTGGTGCTGGGGAGCCTTGTGGACAGGCTCTGCTGGGGAGCGGTGTGAACAGGCTCTGATGGAGAGCCAGGCGGGCTGTGGTGCTGGGGGCCCTGGTGTGCTGTGATGGGGAGCCCGGTGAGCTGGGCTGGGGAGCCCGGTGTGGAGGGCTGTGGTGCTGGGGCGCCGTGTGGACAGGCTCTGCTGAGGAGCAGGGTGGACAGGCTCTGATGGAGAGCCAGGCGGGCTGTGGTGCTGGGGGGCCCCTTGTTCTGTGCTTAGGAGCCCGTTGAGCTGGCCTGGGGAGCCCGGTTTGCTGGGCTGTGGTGCTGGGGAGCCGTGTGGACAGGCTCTGCTGGGGAGTGGTTTGAACAGGCTCTGCCGGAGAGCCAGGCGGGCTGTGGTGCTGGGTGCCCCTGTGTGCTGTGCTGGGGAGCCCGGTGAGCTGGGCTGGAGAGCCCGGTGTGCTGGACTGTGGTGCTGGGGAGCCGTGTGGACAGGCTCTACTGGGGAGCGTTGTGAAAAAGTTCTGATGGAAAGCCAGGGGGGCTGTGGTGCTGGGGGGCCCCGTGTGCTGTGCTGGGGAGCCCGGTGAGCTGCGCTAAGTAGCCCGTTGTGCTGGGTTTTGGTGCTGGGGAGCCGTGTGGACAGGCTCTGCTGGGGAGCATGGTGGAAAGGCTCCGATGGAGAGCGATTCGGGCTGTGGTGTGGGGGGCCCCGTGTTCTGTGCTGGGGAGCCCGTTGAGCTGGGCTGGGGAGCCCGGTGTGCTGGGCTGTGGTGCTGGGGAGCCGTGTGGATAGGCTCTGCTGGTGAGTGGTTTGAAAAGGCTCTGCTGGACAGCCAGGAGGGCTGTGGTGCTGGGTGTCCCCGTGTGCTGTGCTGGGGAGCCCGGTGAGCTTGGCTGGGGAGCCCGGTGTGCTGCGCTGTGGTGCTGGGGAGCCGTGTAGACAGGCTCTGCTTCGGATTGGTGTGAACAGGCCCTGATGGAGAGCCAGGCGGGCTGTGGTGCTGGGGGACCCCGTAAGCTGTGCAAAGGAGCCCGTTGAGCTTGGCTGGGGAGCCCGGTGTGCTGGGCTATGGTGCTGGGGAGCTGTGTGGACAGGCTATGCTGGGGAGTGGTTTGAACAGGCTCTGATGGAGAGCCAGGCGGGCTGTGGTGCTGGGTGGCCCCGTGTGCTGTGCTGGGGAGCCCCTTGAGCTGGGCTGGCGAGCCCGGTGTGCTGGTCTGTGGTGCTGGGGAGCCGTGTACACAGGCTCTGCTGGGGAGCGGTGTGAACATGCTCTGATGGAGTGCCAGGCGGGCTGTGGTGCTGGGGAGCCCGGTGAGCTGGGCAGAGGATCCCGGTGTGCTGGGCTGTGCTGCTGGGCAGCCGTGTACACAGGCTCTGCTGGGGAGCGGTGTGAACAGGCACTGATGGAGAGCCAGGCCGGCTGTGGTGCTGGGGGCCCCCGTGTGCTGTGCTGGGGAGCCCGGTGAGCTGGGCCGAGTAGCCCGGTGTGCTGGGCTGTGGTGCTGGGGAGTAGTGTGGACAGGCTCTGCTGGGGACTAGTTTGAACAGGCTCTGCTGGAGAGCCAGGCGGGCTGTGGTGCTGGGGGGCCCCGTGTGCTGTGCTGGGGAGCCCTGTGAGCTGGGCTGGGGAGCCCGGAGTGCTGGGCTTTTGTGCTTCGGAGCCGTGTAGACAGGCTCTGCTGCGGACGGGTGTGAACAGGCTCTGATGGAGAGCAGGCGGGCTGTGGTGCTTGGGGCGGCCGTGTTCTGTGCTCAGGAGCCAGTTGAGCTTGGCTGGGAAGCCCGGTGTGCTGGGCTGTGGTGCTGGGGAGCAGTGTAGACAGGCTCTGCTGTGGAGTGGTTTGAACAGGCTCTGATGCAGAGCCCGGCAGGCTGTATTGCTGGGGGGCCCCGTGTGCTGTGCTGGGGAGGCCGGTGTGCTGGGCTGTGTTGCTGGTGAGCCGTGCGGACAGGCTGTGCTGTGGAGCGGTGTGAACAGGCTCTGAGGGAGAGCCAGGCGGGCTGTGGTGCTGGGGGGCACCGTGTTCTGTGCTGGGGAGCCCGGTGAGCTGGGCTTCGGAGCCCGGTGTGCTGGGCTGTGCTGCAGGGGAGGCGTGTGGACAGGCTCTGCATGGGAGTGGTTTGAACAGGCTCTGATGGAGAGCCAGGCGGGCTGTTGTGCTGGGGAGCCCCGTGTTCTGTGCTGGGGAGCCGGTTGAGCTGGGCTGGGGAGCCCGGTGTGCTGGGCTGGGGAGCCCGGTGTGCTGGGCTGTTGTGCTGGGGAGCCGAGTGGACAGGCTCTGCTGGGGAGTGGTTTGAACAGGTTCTGCCGGAGAGCCAGGCGGGCTGTGGTGCTGGGTGCCCCCGTGTGCTGTGCTGGGGAGCCCGGTGAGCTGGGCTGGGAGCCCGGTGAGCTGGGCTGTGGTGCTGGGGAGCCGTGTGGACAGGCTCTACTGGGGAGCGTTGTGAAAAGGTTCTGATGGAAAGCCAGGCGGGCTGTGGTGCTGGGGGGCCCCGTGTGCTGTGCAGGGGAGCCCGGTGAGCTTGGCTGTGGTGCTGGGGAGCCGTTTAGACAGTCTCTGCTGGGGAGCGGAGTGAACAGGCTCTGCTGGGGACCGGTGTGAAAAGGCACTGATGGAGAGCCAGGCGGGTTGTGGTGGTGGGGGGCCCCGTGTGCTTTGCTCGGGAGCCCGGTGAACTGGGCTGGGGTGCCTGGTGTGCTGGGCTGTGCTGCTGGGGAGCTGTGTAGACAGGCTCTGCCGGGGAGCGGTCTTTACAGGCTCTGTTGGAGAGCCAGGCGGGCTGTGACTCTGGGGGGCCCCGTGTTGGGTGCTTGGGATCCCGTTGAGCTCGGCTGGGGAGCCCGGTGTGCTTGGCTGTTGTGCTTGGGAGCGGTGTGGACAGGCTCTGCTGGGGTGTGGTTTGAAAAGTCTCTGCTGGAGAGCCAGGCAGGCTGTGGTGCTGGGGGGCCCTCGTGTGCTGTGCTGGGGAGCCCGGTGAGCTGGGCTGGGGAGCTCGGTGTGATGGGCTTTTGTGCTGGGGAGCCGTGTAGACAGGCTCTGCTGCGGAGGGGTGTGAACAGGCCCTGATGGAGAGCCAGGCGGGCTGTGGTGCTGGGGGCCCCCGTGAGCTTTGCTCAGGAGCCCGGTGAGCTGGGCTGGGGATCCCTGGGTGCTGGGCTGTGGGGCTGGGGAGCCGTGTGGACAGGCTCTGCTGGGGAGCTGTGTGAACAGGCTCTGATGGAAAGCCAGGCGGGCTGTGGTGTTGGGGGCCCCCGTGTGCTTTGCTGGGGAGCCCGGTGAGCTGGGCTGTGCTGCTGGGGAGCCGTGTAGACATGTTCGGCTGGGGAGCGGTGTGAACAGGCTCTGATGGAGAGCCAGGCGGGCTGTGGTGCTGGGGGCCCCCGTGTGCTGTGCTGGGGAGCCCGGTGAGCTTGGCTGGGGAGCCCGGTCTGCTGGGCTGTGGTGCTGGGGAGTCGTGTAGACAGGCTCTGCTGGGGAGCGTTGTAAACAGGCTCTGCTGGAGAGCCAGGCGGGCTGTGGTGCTGTGGGCCCCCGTGTGCTGTGCTGGGGAGCCCAGTGTGCTGGGCTGTGGTGCTGGGGAGCCGTGTGGACAGGCTCTGCTGGGGGGCGGTGTGGACAGGCTCTGCTGGGGGGCGGTGTGGACAGGCTCTGCTGGATAGCCAGGCGGGCTGTGCTGCGGTGTGCTAGGCTGTGCTGCTGCGGAGCCGTGTAGACAGGCTCTGCTGGGGAGCGGTGTGAACAGGCTCTGCTGGAGAGCAATGCGCGCTGTGTTGCTTGGGGGCCCCCGTTTGCAGGGGAGCCCGGTGAGCTGGGCTTCGGATTGCGGTGTGCTGGGCTGTGGTGCTGGGTTGCCGTGTGGACAGGCTCTGCTTGGGAGTGGTTTCAACAGGCTTTGATGGAGAGCCAGGCGGGCTGTGGTGCTGGGGAGCCCGTTGAGCTTGGCTGGGGAGCCCGGTGTGCTGGGCAGTGGTGTTGGGGAGGCGTGTGGACAGGCTCTGCTGGGGACTGGTTTGAACAGTCTCTGCTGGAGAGTAACGCGGGCTGTGGTGCTGGGGGTCCCCGTGATCCATGCTGGGGAGCCGATTGAGCCTGGCTGGGGAGCCCGGTGTGCTGGGCAGTGGTGTTGGGGAGGCGTGTGGACAGGCTGTGCTGGGGAGCCGTGTGGACAGGCACTGATGGAGAGCCAGGCCGGATGTGGTGATGGGGGCCCCCGTGTGCTGTGCTGGGGAGCCTGGTGAGCTGGGCCGAGGAGCCCGGTGTGCTGGGCTGTGGTGCTTGGGAGCCGTGTGGACAGGCTCTGCTGGGGACTGGTTTGAACAGTCTCTGCTGGAGAGCCAGGCGGGCTGTGGTGCTGGGGAGCCGTGTGGACAGGCTGTGCTTGGGAGTGGTTTCAACAGGCTCTGCTGGAGAGCCAGGCAGGCTGTGGTGCTGGGGGGCCCCGTGTGCTGTGCTGGGGAGCCCTGTGAGCTGGGCTGGGGTGCCCGGTGAGCTGGGCTTTTGTGCTGGGGAGCCGTGTAGACAGGGTCTGCTGCCGACGGGTGTGAACAGGCTCTGATGGAGAGCCAGGCGGGCTGTGGTGCTGGGGGCCCCCGTGTGCTGTGTTCAGGAGCCCGTTGAGCTTGGCTGGGAAGCCCTGTGTGCTGGGCTGTAGTGCTGGGGAGCAGTGCAGACAGGCTCTGCTGTGGAGTGGTTTGAACACGCTCTGATGCAGAGCCAGGCAGGCTGTATTGCTGGGGGGCACCGTGTGCTGTGCTGGGGAGGCCGGTGTGCTGGGCTGTGGTGCTGGTGAGCCGTGTGGACAGGCTGTGCTGGGGAGCCGTGTGAACAGGCTCTGTTGGAGAGCCAGGCGGGCTGTGGTGCTGGGGGGCACCGTGTTCTGCGGTGGGGAGCCCGGTGAGCTGGGCTGGCGAGCCCGGTGTGCTGGGCTGTGGTGCTGGGGAGCCGTGTACACAGGCTCTGATTGAGAGCCAGGCGGGCTGTGGTGCTGGGGAGCCCGTTGAGCTTGGCTGGGGAGCCCGGTGTGCTGGGCTGTGGTGCTGGGGAGCTGTGTGGACAGGCTCTGCTGGGGAGTGGTTTGAACAGGCTCTGATGGAGAGCCTGGCGGGCTGTGGTGCTGGGGGCCCCCATGTGCTGTGCTAGGGGGCCCGTTGAGTTGGGCTGGGGAGCCCAGTGTGCTGGACTGTGGTGCTGGGGAGCCGTGTAGACATGCTCTGCTGGGGAGCGGTGTGAACAGCCTCTGCTGGGGAGCGGTGTGAACAGGCACTGATGGAGAGCCAGGCCGGATGTGGTGATGGGGGCCCCCGTGTGCTGTGCTGGGGAGCCCGGTGAGCCGGGCCGAGGAGCCCGGTGTGCTGGGCTGTGGTGCTGGGGAGCCGTGTGGACAGGCTCTGCTGGGGACTGGTTTGAACAGTCTCTGCTGGAGAGCCAGGCGGGCTGTGGTGCTGGGGAGCCGTGTGGACAGGCTGTGCTTGGGAGTGGTTTCAAAAGGCTCTGCTGGAGAGCCAGGCAGGCTGTGGTGCTGGGGGGCCCCGTGTGCTGTGCTGGGGAGCCCTGTGAGCTGGGCTGGGTAGCCCGGTGAGCTGGGCTTTTGTGCTGGGGAGCCGTGTAGACAGGGTCAGCTGCCGACGGGTGTGAACAGGCTCTGATGGAGAGCCAGGCGGGCTGTGGTGCTGGGGGCCCCCGTGTGCTGTGTTCAGGAGCCCGTTGAGCTTGGCTGGGAAGCCCTGTGTTCTGGGCTGTAGTGCTGGGGAGCAGTGTAGACAGGCTCTGCTGTGGAGTGGTTTGAACACGCTCTGATGCAGAGCCAGGCAGGCTGTATTGCTGGGGGGCCCCGTGTGCTGTGCTGGGGAGGCCGGTGTGCTGGGCTGTGGTGCTGGTGAGCCGTGTGGACAGGCTGTGCTGGGGAGCCGTGTGAACAGGCTCTGATGGAGAGCCAGGCGGGCTGTGGTGCTGGGGGGCACCGTGTTCTGCGGTGGGGAGCCCGGTGAGCTGGGCTGCGGTGCCCGGTGTGCTGGGCTGTGCTGCTGGGCAGGCGTGTGGACCGGCTCTGCTGGGGAGCGGTGTGAACAGGATCTGATGGAGAGCCAGGTGGGCTGTGGTGCTGGGGGGCCCCCGTTTGCTGTGCTGGGGACCCCGGTGAGCTGGGCGGAGGAGCCCGGTGTGCTGGGCTGTGCTGTTTGGGAGCCGTGTGGACAGGCTCTGCATGGGAGTGGTTTGAACAGGCTCTGATGGAGAGCCAGGCGGGCTGTTGTGCTTGGGGGCCCCCTTTTCTGTGCTGGGGAGCCGGGTGAGCTGGGCTGGGGAGCCCGGTGTGCTGGGCTGTGGTGCTGGGTAGCCGTGTAGGCAGGCTCTGCTGGGGAGCGGTGTGAACAGGCTCTGCTGGGGAGCGGTGTGAAAAGGCACTGATGGAGAGCCAGGCGGGTTGTGGTGCTGGGGGGCCCCTTGTGCTGTGCTGGGGGGCCAGTTGAGTTGGACTGGGGAGCCCGGTGTGCTGGACTGAGCCGCTGGGGTGCCGTGTGGACAGGGTCTGCTGGGAAGCGGTGTGAAAAGGCTCTGATGGAGAACCAGGCGGGCTGTGGTGCTGGGGGGCCCCCGTGTGCTGTGCTCGGTAGCCCTGTGAGCTGGGCTGCGGGGCCCGATGTGCTGGGCTGAGCTGCTGGGGTGCCGTGTGGACAGGGTCTGCTGGGAAGCGGTGTGAAAAGGCTGTGATGGAGAGCCAGGCTGGCTGTTGTGCTGGGGGGCCCCGTGTGCTGTGCTCGGAAGCCCGGTGAGCTGGGCTTCGGAGCCCGGTGTGCTGGGCTGAGCTGCTGGGGTGCCGTGTGGACAGGGTCTGCTGGGGAGCGGTGTGAACAGGCTCTGATGGAGAGCCAGGCGGGCTGTGCTGCGGTGTGCGGGGCTGCTGGCGAGCCGTGTAGACAGGCTCTTCTGGGCAGCTTTGTGAACAGGCTGTGATGGAGAGCCAGGCGGGCTGTGGTGCTGGGGGCCCACGTGTGCTGTGCTGTGGAGCCCGGTGAGCTGGGCTGGGGAGCCTGGTGTGCTGGGCTGTGCATCTGGGGAGCCGTGTGGACAGGCTCTGCTGGGGAGCGGTTTCAACAGGCTCTGCTGGAGAGCAAGGCGCGCTGTGTTGCTGGGGGCCCCAGTGTGCTGTGCTGGGGAGCCCGGTGAGCTGGGCTGGGGAGCCCGTTGTGCTGGGCTGTGGTGCTTGCGAAACGTGTAGACAGACTCTGCTGCGGAGCGGTGTGAACAGGCTCTGATGGAGAGCCAGGCGGGCTGTGGTGCTGGGGGCCCCCGTGTGCTGTGCTGGGGCGCCCGGTGAGCTGGGCAGGGGAGCCCGGTGTGCTGGGCTTTGGTGCTGGCCAACCGTGTAGAAAGGCTCTGCTGGGGGGCCCCGTGTGCTGTGCTGGGGAGCCCGATGAGCTTGGCCGGGGAGTCCGGTGTGCTGGGCTGTGGTGCTGGGGAGCCGTGTGGACAGGCTCTGCTGGGGAGTGGTTTGAACAGGATCTGCTGCAGAGCCAGGCGGGCTGTGGTGCTGGGGGCCCCGTGTGCTGTGCTGGGGAGCCCGTTGAGATGGGCTGGGGAGCCCCGTGTGCTGGGCTGTGGTGCTGGGGAGTCGTGTGGACAGGCTCTGCTGGGGAGCGGTGTGGACAGGGTCTGATGGAGAGCCAGGGGGGCTATGGTGCTGAGGGGCCCCGTGTTCTGTGCTGGGGAGCCCGTTGAGCTGGGCTGGGGAGCCCTGTGTGGTGGGCTGTGGTGCTGGGGAGCCGTGTGGACAGGGACTGCTGGGGAGTGGTTTGAACAGGCTTTGCTGTGGAGCCAGGCGGGCTGTGGTGCTGGGGGGCCCCGTGTGCTGTGCTGGGGAGCCCGGTGAGCTGTGCGGGGAGCCCGGTGTGCTGGGCTGTGGTGCTGGGGAGCCGTGTAGAAAGGCTCTGCTGGGGAGCGGAGTGAACAGGCTCTGCTGGGGACCGGTGTGAACAGTCTCTGATGGAGAGCCAGGCGGGCTGTGGTGCTGGGGGCCCCCGTGTGCTGTGCTGGGGAGTCCGGTGTGCAGGGCTGTGCTCCTGGGGAGCCGTATGGACAGTCTCTGCTGAGGAATGGTATGAACAGGCAATGATGGAGAGCCAGGCGGGCTGTGGTGTTGGGGGCCCCCTTGTGCTTTGCTGGGGAGTCCGGTGAGCTAGGCTGGGGAGCCCGGTGTGCTGGGCTGTGCTGCTGGGGAGGCGTGTGGACAGGCTGTGCTGGGGAGAGGTTTGAACAGGCTCTGCTGGAGAGCCAGGCGGGCTGTGGTGCTGGGGGCCCCCGTGTGCTGTGCTGGCAAGCCCGGTGTCCTAGGTTGTGCTGCTGGGGAGCCGTGTGGACCGGCTCTGCTGAGGAGCGGTGTGAACAGGCTCTGATGGAAAGCCAGGCTGGCTGTGGTGTTGGGGGCCCCCGTGTGCTGTGCTGGTGAGCCCGGTGAGCTGTGCTGGGGAGCCCGGTGAGCTGGGCTGGGGAGCCCGG
>JAMOIN010001340.1:0-20817 GCA_024666655.1 Dascyllus trimaculatus
GGAGGCCACCAAGACTCCTATGACTCCTCTGAAGGAGTTAGAAGCTTCAGCGGCTGAGATGAGAAAGACTCTGTTGGAAAAAGCTCAGATTAAATCTGGACTAGAGTCACCAGAAGACATGAGGAGACTCTGAAGTCACCTGAAGAAGATTCTTTGGTCTGAGGAGACCAGGATGAAGCTTTGAGCAAATCAGGCTAGATGTTATGATTGATGGACACCAAACACTGAACATCATCACAAACACACCATGAAGCACGGTGGTGGAAGCATCATGACTGGAAGACTTGTAAAGGTGGAGGGTAAATGAATGCAGCAGAGTCTAGAGACGTCCTGGAGGACAACCTGATCCAGTCTGATAGAGAACTGAGACCTGGAGAAGATCAGTTTCCATCCAGACGATGAGTCGAAGCAAACAGAGATGGTTTGAAGACAACAAGGTGGAGGTTCTGGAGGTCCAGTCAGAGTCCAGACCTCAGTCCAGCTGTTTCATACTTTAATTAACTGACATTAGTTTTTATAAATCCGTCTCTTTTTGTTTGTTTGTTCTTGTCAGAAATCCAGACTAGACTGACTGTGATCCAGCAGACATCAGGAGGCTTCCAGGAGGGTTGGATGTTTTTACAGGATCTGTCATTCAGTGGCAGGAAAGAGCTCCTTGAACAACTAGTGAGAGTCACCAAAGGTACACCTGGCTAAAACCAGACGTGTCCTTTTCAGTCCAGTTCTCATTTCTGTTCTTGAACATTGATGCTGACAGCTCTGAGAGGACGTCTCTACTGTACCTGAGAACCGCTGTCATGCTGCTGAACACTCGTGGATGTTTCCTCCTGCTGCGATTAGAGCTCTTATTGTGGCGATAACGTCTGCACCTGTGGTCTTCCTGTGCTGTGACATTTCCTCCCACCTCAGAAAGGGCAGTAATGCAGCACTAAGTGGAGACTCTCTAATGGCTAACAGTCAGCGGTGACATCGCTGACGTGTCCAAGAGGGAAATGTCAAACCACCGTGGAGTTATTTTAGCTCAGCTGGAGGACAGTTACGGCCGATAGAGTCTCCTTTGTACAGTAGAAATGGATCACATGACTGGTTGGATGGAAGACGTCGCTCACAGTGACGAAACCCCAGAATGATTTCAGATGAAGTCAATCAGATCTGACAAAAGTCCTCTTTCACCTCCTCAGTGTAAACACAAAAAGTCACAAATGTCACCACAAAAACATGCTAATTACCACAAAACATGCTAAATAACCACAAAACATGCTAAACGAGCACAAACACATGCTAAATAATCACAAAAACATGATAAATAACCACAAAACAGGCTAAATAACCACAGAAAGATGATAAATGACAACAGAAAGATGCTAAATGACCACAAAAACATGCTAAATGACCACAGAAAGATGCTAAATGACCACAAAAACATGCTAAATGACAACAGAAAGATGCTAAATGAACACAGAAAAATGCTAAATGACCACAAAAACAACCTAAATGACAACAGAAAGATGCTAAATGACCACAAAAGATGCTAAATGACCACAGAAAGATGCCAAATGACCTCAAAGATGCTAAATGACCACAGAAAGATGCTAAATGACCTCAAAGATGCTAAATGACCACAGAAAGATGCTAAATGACCACAAAGATGCTAAATGACCACAGAAAGATGCTAAATGACCACAAAAGATGCTAAATGACCACAGAAAGATGCTAAATGACCACAAAAGATGCTAAATGACCACAGAAAGATGCTAAATGACCACAGAAAGATGCTAAATGACCACAGAAAGATGCTAAATGACCACAAAAGATGCTAAATGACCACAAAAGATGATAAATGACCACAGAAAGATGCTAAATGACCACAAAAGATGCTAAATGACCACAAAAGATGATAAATGACCACAGAAAGATGCTAAATGACCACAAAAGATGCTAAGTGACCACAAAAAATGCTAAATGACCACAGAAAGATGCGAAATGATCACAGAAAGATGATAAATGACCACAAAAATGCTAAATGACCACAAAAGATGCTAAATGACCACAGAAAGATGCTAAATGACCACAACAAAATGCTAGATGGCCACAAAAAGATGCTAAATGACCACAAAAACATGCTAAATGACCACAGAAAGAATATAAATGACCACAGAAAGATGCTAAATGACCACAAAAGATGCTAAATGACCACAGGAACATGCTAAATGACCACAGAAAGATGCTAAATGACCTCAAAGATGCTAAATGACCACAGAAAGATGCTAAATAGCCACAAAAACATGCCAAATGACCACAGAAAGATGCTAAATGACCTCAAAGATGCTAAATGACCACAGAAAGATGCTAAATGACCACAAAGATGCTAAATGACCACAGAAAGATGCTAAATGACCACAAAAGATGCTAAATGACCACAGGAACATGCTAAATGACCACAGAAAGATGCTAAATGACCTCAAAGATGCTAAATGACCACAGAAAGATGCTAAATAGCCACAAAAACATGCTAAATGACCACAGAAAGATGCTAAATGACCACAAAAAATGCTAAATGACTTCAGAAAGATGCTAAATGACCACAAAACAATGCTAAATGAGCACAAAAACATGCTAAATGACCACAGAAAGAATATAAATGACCACAGAAAGATGCTAAATAACCACAAAAGATGCTAAATGACCACAAAAAATGCTAAATGACCACAGAAAGATGCTAAATGACCACAGAAAGATGCTAAATGACCACAAAAAACGCTAAATGACCACAGAAAGATGCTAAATGACAACAGAAAGATGCTAAATGACCACAGAAAGATGCTAAATGACCACAAAAAATGCTAAATGATCACAGAAAGATGCTAAATGACAACAGAAAGATGCTAAATGACAACAGAAAGATGCTAAATGACCACAAAAGATGCTAAACTACCACAGAAACATGCTGGATGACCACAGAAAGACAGAGTTGCATTCTGGGTAAACTCTAAGGCTCATATCAGCATGTGTGACAGGCGGTTGGTCAGAACCAGTTCTAAACAATGAGTCTGTTGTGTGTCTGTTGTGAGTCTGTTGTGTGTCTTTTGTGTGTCTGTTGTGAGTCTGTTGTGAGTCTGTTGTGTGTCTGTTGTGAGTCTGTTGTGAGTCTGTTGTGTGTCTGTTGTGAGTCTGTTGTGTGTCTGTTGTGAGTCTGTTGTGTGTCTGTTGTGTGTCTGTTGTGAGTCTGTTGTGTGTCTGTTGTGAGTCTGTTGTGTGTCTGTTGTGAGTCTGTTGTGAGTCTGTTGTGAGTCTGTTGTGTGTCTGTTGTGAGTCTGTTGTGAGTCTGTTGTGAGTCTGTTGTGTGTCTGTTGTGAGTCTGTTGTGTGTCTGTTGTGAGTCTGTTGTGAGTCTGTTGTGTAGCAGACAAAGCCTCGGTCATTAACAGCAGCTCAGGGATTATATTTGGTGGAGAGAAAAGCCTGTATGTTCTGTCCTGCTTTCTATAAAACTGATCCAGCTGCAGCCACACACACTGCAGCAGCTTAGACACACACACACACACACACACACACACACCTACAGTGAATCTGGTACCACTGTCATATTACTGTAATACTACTATAGTACTACTATAGTACTATTATAGTGCTACTATAATCAGTAGTATAGTAGTACTATAGTATTACTATAGTAATACTATAGTACAGTACAGCAGTACAGCCTCTGTAGGATTCTACATGCATTTATATGTAATGAACATGTAACCTATGTGTATAATGTCATATATATAACATGTGTGATGAACATGTAACATACATATATATATATATATTTATATAATGTCATATATAACATATAATCCATGACAGGTTCTGCTGCAGCTCTAAGGTCTTAACCACCTTCTAAAGCTCTGCTCTCTGGACCTGGAGGTGGAGGTGAGGCGGGCAGAGCGAAGCAGCTTCAGGTGGAGAACCAACAGGAACCTCTGTTTGTTCTGGAGAGGCAGCAGAACCAGCAGGACTGTGGGGTTTCAGAACCACAGACCCAGTCCGACTGTTGTTTTATGGCTGCCTGCAGCGTCTCTGCAGCGTCAGAGTTTGTTCAGGGCTGCCTGTGAATCAGAGCTAAATCAGAAGCATGTGGACGGAGCAGGGAAACCTCCACCCTGTCATTTACCAGCAGAGTATTTATATCTGCAGCCTGTCATTAGAGTCCGCTACAGCACCGACCCGCTCCACCCTCAGCGCCCCGACCCAGCCAACACCTTGGTGGTTCTGGTTAAGGCTCAGCAAACATCTGCTGAGCTGCTGGAAAACTCCCAGTTCAACCTGCTGATGTTCAGATTCACTGAGGGACCTTCAGAGGTCTGAGGAAGAGCAGCAGCAGCAGTAGAGGTAGTAGTAGTAGTAGTAGTTGTAGTAGTAGTAGTAGTAGTAGTAGTAGTAGTAGTAGTAGTAGAGGTAGTAGTAGTAGTAGTAGTAGTAGTAGTAGTAGTAGTAGTGGTAGTAGTAGTAGTAGTAGTAGTAGTAGTAGTAGTAGTAGTAGAAGAAGTAGTAGTAGTAGTATAGTGGTAGTAGTGGTAGTAGTGAGGTAGTAGTAGTGGTAGTAGTAGTAGTAGTAGTAGTAGTAGTAGTAGTGGTAGTGATAGTAGCAGTAGTAGTAGTAGTAGTAGTAGTAGTAGTAGTAGTAGTAGTAGTAGTAGAAGAAGTAGTAGTAGTAATAGTAGTAGTAGTAGTAGTAGTAGTAGAGGTAGTAGTAGTAGTAGTAGTAGTAGTAGTAGTAGTAGTAGTAGTAGTAGAAGAAGTAGTAGTAGTAATAGTAGTAGTAGTAGTAGTAGTAGTAGAGGTAGTAGTAGTAGTAGTAGTAGTAGTAGTAGTAGTAGTAGTAGTAGTAGTAGAAGAAGTAGTAGTAGTAGTAGTAGTAGTAGTAGTAGTAGTAGTAGTAGAAGAAGTAGAAGAAGTAGAAGAAGTAGAAGAAGTAGAAGAAGTAGAAGAAGTAGAAGAAGTAGAAGAAGTACCGACAGCCCAGTGAATGGACCGGTACCATCAGCTGGTACACAAACAGCAGCACCAGAGCTCTGCTCACCAGCATGAAGTCCACACTACTGTAGTACTAACCCTAACCCTACTGTAGTAGCACTACTACTACTACAGTAGTAGTAGTGCTACTACAGTAGTACTACTACTACTACAGTAGTACTACTGTAGTAGTTATGACAGCAGGACTACTACAGTAGTACTACTGTAGTAGTCCTGCTGTCATAACCAGAGTTGTGTCACTAAATCAGACATAATGTTCATTTTAACAGTGAATAAACTCCAGACTGAGAGTCTCCAGTGAACAAACACACCTGTGGTTTTTAATGGAGAGACTCCAGTGAACATGTTGATCTGTGGAGACGGGCCGACACCAGAGAACTCTGAATTATTATAGTACAGAATATATAGAGGAAAAGTAGAAAACAACATGTGAAAGGAGCGTCTGTCCTTCTGCATTTAAAGGAGAGTCCATGGAAAAAGACCAAGTGGAGAAGATCTATTATTAAACAGAAACATGGCGTCTCTGTGTGTCAACATAAACCTGCAGCAGTACAACCTGGTTTACTGACTGGTTTACTGACTGGTTTACAGTCTATCAGTGGTTAACAGAACATTTCCTCTGTTTAATCTAAGAGGGTCCCTTTAGCCTCCTCTGTCATTCAGAGTCACTGATCTGCTGATGTCTGGACTCTGACTCGTGGATCTTCTCCCAGCTCCACTCATGTTCTCCATGTTCTTCACATGGAACACCCACGGCTGCCAAGCTTCACCCAGATATTTAGTGGTTTCCATAATCACCCTGAAGCCGTTTAGAGGCTGAACATGAGGAGGTGAAGGGTGGAGGAGCAGGGAGGAGCAGGGAGGAGGGGGTGGAGGCCTGACGGAGGTATAATTAGAGCTAAATTAGAGGATGGAGCTGCTTCACTCTCATCCTCTCATCCCTCTGAGGAGCTTCAGGTTCTGTCCATCTCTTCCATTTATACTCCAGCTGACCACAGAGCAGAGAGAACGTTTACACCCTGAGAACAAACCGACGTCGTGACGACAGAACCTGGGTTTAAACGGACCGACAAGAACCAGCAGCCCTCAGAACCAGCTGGTCCTTCATCTGCACTGACTTTATTTGGTGAAGCTACGTTTGACTCGCATTCACAGGCTAGTCAGTAGCTTTCCTAGGCTAGTCACTAGCATTCATAGGCTAGTCATTAGCATTCATAGACTAGTCATTAGCATTCCTAGCTTAATAATTAGCTTTCCTATGCTAGCCACTAGCATTCATAGGCTAGTCATTAGCATTCATAGACTAGTCATTAGCATTCCTAGCTTAATAATTAGCTTTCCTATGCTAGCCACTAGCATTCATAGGCTAGTCATTAGCATTCAAAGGCTAATCATTAGCTTTCCTAGCCTAGTCAGTAGCCTTAAGGGCTAGTCACTACAATTCCTAGGCTAGTCATTAGCATTCACAGGCTAGTCCTTAGCTTTCCCAGGCTATTCACTAAAATTTCTAGGCTGGTCACTAGCATTCCTAGGCTAGTCACTAGCATTCCTAGGCTAGTCACTAGCATTTCTAGGCTAGTCACTAGCATTACTAGGCTAATCACTAGCTTTCCTAGGCTAGTCACTAGCATTTCTAGGCTAGTCACTAGCATTTCTAGGCTGGTCACTAGCATTACTAGGCTAGTCACTAGCATTCCTAGGCTAGTCACTAGCATTTCTAGGCTAGTCACTAGCATTACTAGGCTAATCACTAGCTTTCCTAGGCTAGTCATTAGCTTTCCTAGGCTAGTCATTAGCTTTCCTAGGCTAGTCATTAGCTTTCCAAAACTAGCATTCAGTTCTAAGCACTAGAAGTGGCATCCTGAGGCCCAGAGACATGCGCTCCTGGACTGGTCAGGACAGATCCTCCTTCCTACTTTGAAAGTAAAACTCTGATCTTTAATAAAGTCACTGTGGATGAAGGATCAGCTGTTAAGATCTAAACGTCTGTTTCAGCTGTGAGGTTCAAGTGTTTCTGTCTGTGCAGCAGCAGAATGGAGGTTCTTGGTTATTTCCAGAACATTAAACTGGAAACTGTGAACAGAAGCTGCAGTGATGAGTAGAAATAACAGCTTCATCTGTTCCCGTCCTCAGCAGCTGACCAGGACCAGGACCAGGACCAGGACCAGGACCAGGACCAGGACCAGGACCAGTCTAAAAAACACCTGCCTCCATCTCAGTGGACGGCAGGCTGACTGCCTGAAGCCTCGTCCTGCTGCCAGACGAGGCTTCAGCTGAACAAAGGCTCCTTAAAGCAGCGTGTCTGGAGGCTGGCGAGGCCTCTGATTGGTCCATTACAGCCGGAGGAGCTCAGTTTGTATTTAGACGAAAAGAAACCATCAGAGGAAAGTCGAGTGTGAAAGAAGAGCAGCAGAATGAAGGTTACAACCTGACGCCTCGTCCTAATGTCTGACAGCAACATCCTTCATCCTCTTACTGGAGCCGAGTCTCGCTGTTTGGAGAAAACAGTTTGATAAGGGTTCTGTTAAAAGGTCACACTAGTTTTGGAAAGCTGATGACTAGCCTAGGAAAGCTAAGGACTAGCCTAGGAAAGCTAAGACTAGCCTAGGATTGCTAATGACTGGACTAAGAATGCTAATAACTAGCCTAGGAATGCTAATGACTACCCTAGGAATGCTAATGACTGGAGTAAGAATGCTAATGACTAGCCTAGGAAAGCTAATAACTAGGCTAGGAATGCTAATGACTACCCTAGGAATGCTAATTACTAGGCTAGGAAAGCTAATGAGTAGCCTAGGAAAGCTAACGACTAGCCTAGGAATGCTAATGACTAGGCTAGGAAAGCTATTAGCTATTAGCATTCAGAGGGTATCGACTAGCTGTATATAGCTGTCATTAGCATTCAGAGAGCAGCAACTAGCAACTAGCTGTTATATAGCTAGTCATTAGGATTCAGAGGGTAGCAACTACCTGATACATAGCTAGTCATTAGCATTCCTAGGGTAGCGACTAGCTGGTTTATAGCTATTCATTAACATTCCGAGGAGAGCAACTAGCTGTTCTATAGCAAGTCATTAGCATTCAATAGGTAACAACGAGCCTATACATAGCTACTCATTAGCATTCAGAGAGTAGCAACTAGCTGTTATATAGCTAGTCATTAGCATTGAAAGGGTAGTGACTAGTTGTTATATAGCTAGTCATTAGCCTTCATAGGGTAGCGACTAGCTGTTACATAGCTAGTCATTAGCATTCAGAGGGTAGCAACTAGCTGTTTTATAGTGAGTCATTAGCATTCAGAAGGTAACGACTAGCTCTTATATAGCTAGTCATTACCATTCAGAGGGTAGTGACTAGCTGTGATATAGCTAGTAGCTAGCATTCAGAAGGTAACGACAAGCTCATATATAGCTACTCATTAGCATTCAGAAGGTAACGACAAACTCATATATAGCTACTCATTAGCATTCAGAGGGTAGCAACTACCTGTTATATAGCTAGTCATTAGCATTCCGTGAGTAGCAACTAGCTGTTCTATAGCTAGTCATTAGCATTCAAAGGGTAGCAACTAGCTGTTATATAGCTATTCATCAGCATTCCAAGGATAGTTTGTAGTATTTCAAGGCTAAACACTAGCATTCTTAGGCTAGTCATCAGCATTCCTAGGCTATCAACTAGTTTTCTAGGCTAATCATTAGCTGCCCTAGGCTACTGACAAGTTTTTCTAAGCTAGTCGGTAGCATTACCAGCAGTAAAAGCCACACCCTGTTGAGGACATGCAGTAAGAGCAGGTGTTAGCGGCTACAGAATGAGGAAAGCACCAGCAGTAATGATAACCTCCAGCTCCAACACACACACGCTACAAGCTTTATGCTTTATTCTCACTTTAATCCAGTGGAGCCGCTGTAATATATATAATACTATAATCTCATTTAGCCTCCTGTACTGCAGATCTGCTGTCCAGCTGCATGTGACTCATTAAGACATGACCGCAGCATCATTTCCCTCACTGGGCAGTTTAAAGTTCAGTATCAGGACCAGTGTTCTGGCTAATGGTTATGATGTTTTCTATAATCATGGGTAATGCAGACAGTATGTGCAGATTACAGAACAGAAGCTCTGATGGAGGCGATGCAGCGGATTAAAGCTCAGACATCATGTATGTTCTGTGATGGACACGATGGAGGCAGCAGCTCGACCTACTGACCCACTGTGGAAGCTCTGCACAGCGTTTACAGGACGTCACATGAAGTAAATCACTACTAGTTAGCCTCACACAGCTAATTAGCCTCCCAAACTAGTTAGCATTACACAACTAGTTACCCTCCCATAGCTTGTTAGCCTCCCATAGCTAGTTAACATCCCAACACTAGTTAGCCGCCCATAGCTAGTTAACATCCCACAAATAGTTAGCATCCCACAACTAGTTAGCCTCCCAAAGCTAATTAGCCTCCGACAAATAGTTAACATCCCACAACTAGTTAGCATCCCACAACTAGTTAGCCTCCCATAGCTAATTAGCCTCCCATAGCTAGTTAACATCCCACAAATAGTTAGCATCCCACAGCTAGTTAACCTCCCAAAGCTAATTAGCCTCCCACAACTAGTTAACATCCCACAACTTGTTAGCCTCCCATAGCTAGTTAGCCTCCCACATATAGTTAGCTTCCCGTAGCTAGTTAACATCCCACAACTAGTTAGCCTCCTACAGCTATTTAGCCTCCCAGCCTCCCAGAATATTATCCAGTTTTTACACAGAAACTAACCAGTAGTGGTGCAGCTCTGTGTAGCTCCGCCCCCTCACTACCTCCAGGTAACCAATCAGAATGAGCAGCTTCCTCTCTGTCCACCAGGTTTATTTACTTTCTCCAGCTGCTTCTGCTAAACTCCAAAATGTCTGAACCATGAACAAAACTCCCCAAAGGTTTTGCTGTCAGAGTGAACACAAGAGTCTGCCTGCACTGGTAGCATCTGAGGACCTGAACACCCAGGGGACTACTGATGGTCCCCACAACTGTGGGAGGATCCTCTGTGTTAGCATGTTGTAGATTAATGTGGCTAACATTAGCATTTACCACAACTAGGAGGATTCTCAGTGTTAGCATGTTGTAGACTAATGTGGCTAACATTAGCATTTACCACAACTAGGAGGATTTTCAGTGTTAGCATGTTGTAGGCTAATGTGGCTAACATTAGCATTAACCACAACTAGGAGGATTCTCAGATTTAGCATGTTGTAGGCTAATGTGGCTAACGTTAACATTAACCACAACTGTAGGAGGATCATCAGTGTTAACATGCTGTAGGCTAATGTGGCTAACGTTAGCTTTGATGGTCAGATCTCTGTACAACTGTAACACTGAGACATTCAGAGATGGTGGAACTTCAACCCAGTAAACCAGGACTGGCTGGGTTTCTGTGGCCTCTGCTGCAGCTTCATCTGAGAGTTTAGGTTGGACTCACCTGGACTCACCTGTGTGGATGTCAGTGCTGAGCTTCTTAAAGTCCTCACAGGTCAGTCTGAGCTCAGTTCTTCATTAAACTTATGTCTGAATCACAGAAAGCAGCAGAAACTGGAGCAAACCCCAATTAGACAGAGCAATCATCCACCTGCTGATCAGGTGTGTTTGATTCGTGTCACCTGCGCAGGATGGACGGGTGGAGAGATTTTATGAAGGTGTGTTTACCTTATAAATATAAATGAGCATTTTCTTTTATTTAAAGAAATGAGTAAGTAATTAGATGCAGCATGTTTTTAGCCTGTCGAACCTCCTGAATGTTGTGGCTAACATTAGCATTAACCACAACTGTAGGAGGATCCTCAGTGTTAGCATGTTGTAGATTAATGTGGCTAACATTAGCATTAACCACAACTGTAGGAGGGTCCTCAGTGTTAGCATGTTGTAGATTAATGTGGCTAACATTAGCATTGACCACAACTGTAGGAGGGTCCTCAGTGTTAGCATGTTGTAGATTAATGTGGCTAACATTAGCATTAACCACGACTGTAGGAGGGTCCTCAGTGTTAGCATGTTGTAGATTAATGTGGCTAACATTAGCATTGACCACAACTGTAGGAGGGTCCTCAGTGTTAGCATGTTGTAGATTAATGTGGCTAACATTAGCATTAACCACGACTGTAGGAGGATCCTCAGTGTTAGCATGTTGTAGATTAATGTGGCTAACATTAGCATTAACCACAACTGTAGGAGGATCCTCAGTGTTAGCATGTTGTAGATTAATGTGGCTAACATTAGCATTGACCACGACTGTAGGAGGATCCTCAGTGTTAGCATGTTGTAGATTAATGTGGCTAACATTAGCATTAACCACAACTGTAGGAGGATCCTCAGTGTTAGCATGTTGTAGATTAATGTGGCTAACATTAGCATTAACCACGACTGTAGGAGGATCCTCAGTGTTAGCATGTTGTAGATTAATGTGGCTAACATTAGCATTAACCACAACTGTAGGAGGATCCTCAGTGTTAGCATGTTGTAGATTAATGTGGCTAACATTAGCATTGACCACGACCGAGGAGGATCCTCAGTGTTAGCATGTTGTAGATTAATGTGGCTAACATTAGCATTAACCACGACTGTAGGAGGATCCTCAGTGTTAGCATGTTGTAGATTAATGTGGCTAACATTAGCATTAACCACGACTGTAGGAGGATCCTCAATGGCACCATGGATGTTCAAAACTGACACTAGTGTCCAAAATAGCATTTAAATGAGTCGAAATCACTCCAAATTTGTCCAAATGACCTGATAATTGTTGAATATGAGTCAGAAAATGTGCAAAACACTCAGAAATATCTAAATTACTTAGAAATGGAGAAAAATTAGACAAAAAATATTCAAAATGCCACAACGGGTGTCCAAAATGAAAACCTGTCTGAGACGCTCAGAGCTGGTTCTAGAGAACATGAACAGAGACCAGGTGTAGTGTTCAGACTGAGACACCTGGATGGATGTAGAAGTGATCTGGGTCCAGGTTCTACCAGAACTCTGATGTGGTGTTCATCCTGTTGGTGTCTCTGAGTATGACGGTAAGAATCAGCTCCATTAAATCAAACTAGTAGCTAGTTATCATTACTCTGCATTTATCTCACTGTTCCATCATCATTTACTTCATAATCTGATATATTTACACTGTAAATGTTGCAGATGTTCATTAATATGCACTGTCCCTATTAAATAAATAAGAGGAGTCATATCAAACACTTTCACTGCTGGATGCTGAGTCGTTTGTCACCTCCAGTTCTTCCTCCATGTTTGTAGTTCTGAAGGTCTGAGGTGAGAACATCAGGGAACATGTAGAAGCAGCTTTAACGTCTCTGAGCTGTGGAGGCAAACAGCCAGAAACTGAAACCAGGACACAGCGAACATCTGTCCTGCTGCTGCTCGGCATCATGGGAGAACAGTGCCGCCTGCTGGCTGCATTAATATTAACGAGACCTTAGAGTCGGTCTTATTTCTACATCAGACACACAACCAGCAGAAACAAGAACACCTCAAACCAAACACTAAGTAGCACAAAGCAGAAACAACAGGACAGAAGACATGATGTGATAAAAACACAAAACGACACGGTGGTTAAATTTAATCACACAGAAACACGACCAGAGCTTTTAGTTGCTGAGTCTTTATTGTGGTTCTTATTGATTCCAGGTTTGCTGCGTTCAAAGACTTTTGTTCACTCGCATCAGATTAGATACAGAACAGCAGAATCATTGCATTTATTAATGTACAAACTCAGTTACAGCTCCTTGTTGTTGTGGTTCTGACAGGTCTGTCATCCAGGGTCACTACAAACATGGAAATACACCTTGAATACCTGCATCAGTCAGCTGCTGAGGACTAACATTTATTCTTTAATCTAATTATATCTAATTATCGTGCTGTGACATCACTGCAAGGGGACATCACTGCACGGTGACATCACTGCGCTGTGACATCACTGCGCTGTGACATCACTGCGCTGTGACATCACGGGGCTGTGACATCACGATGCTGTGACATCACTGCACGGTGACATCACTGCGCTGTGACATCACGATGCTGTGACATCACGATGCTGTGACATCACGATGCTGTGACATCACGGCGTCCTCCAGCACAGGTCAGAAGTGGGCCTGGTAGGCCAGCAGGTATCCGTCGTTGTACATGTAGATCTGCCTGTCTGTGGGGTTGTAGCTCACACTGGCCACTCCTTTGGCGATCTTCTCCAGCGGCAGCGCCAGTGAGTTGTCCTCTTTGCCCGTGGCCGTGTCGAAGGCGTAGAACACCTCCTCGCGGTGCTCGTCCACGTAGCGGGTGGCGTACAGCACGCCGCACACCATGAAGGCGTTGCTCGCCGCCTTCTTGAACAGCCTCGTCTGCCACGTCTGCGTCACGTTCAGAGTCTTGGCCTCGTCGTCCCAAAGCAGCCGGCTGGCCACCAGGTTGCCGTGGTTACCCACCGTGGCGTACAGCGCCCACAGGCCCGTCTCGTCCACCTCCACGTCCACGTCGCTGTTGGGCCGGCAGTCGTAGTAGCAGTAGGGGAACTTGTTGTTGAAGCCCACCCCGGCGCCCGGCAGCGTGACCCGGTGGAACTCATTGGTGTTCAGGTCGTAGCGGCAGACGTCGGCAGAGCGGTAGCAGTGGTAGTACAGCGCCTCGCCGTACAGGACGCCGCCCGGACCCTCCACGGCATTGCGGTCGGTGTAAGAGGAGACCAAAGTGAAGTCCCGGTGGTTAGAAGAGGACATGAAGTCCTGGTAGGTTTGGTAAACCCGCAGCATGTTGGTCCAGATGTTGCTGCTGAGCAGAGGCTGAACCCAGTAGCTGTTCTTCTGGCCCTCGCTGCCCATCTGGGCCTGTTTGCCCCAAGAACCAGAGACGTAGCTCTTACCGTGGGGGCCCACCTTAGTGGTGACAGGATCACTGATGTTCCTGATCAGGCCTTTGAGGCAGTACCTGTCCTCACCTGTACACAGAGGGGAGGAGCCACTGAGGTCACATGATCAATACACAGAGGGAGGAGCTACTGAGGTCACATGATCAACACACAGAGGGAGGAGCTACTGAGGTCACATGATCAACACACACAGAGGGAGGAGCTACTGAGGTCACATGATCAACACACACAGAGGGAGGAGCTACTGAGGTCACATGATCAACACACAGAGGGAGGAGCTACTGAGGTCACATGATCAACACACAGAGGGAGGAGCTACTGAAGTCACATGATCAACACACAGAAGGGAGGAGCTACTGAGGTCACATGATCAACACACACAGAGGGAGGAGCTACTGAGGTCACATGATCAACACACAGAGGGAGGAGCTACTGAAGTCACATGATCAACACACAGAGGGGAGGAGCTACTGAGGTCACATGATCAACACACAGAGGGAGGAGCTACTGAGGTCACATGATCAACACACACAGAGGGAGGAGCTACTGAGGTCACATGATCAACACACAGAGGGAGGAGCTACTGAGGTCACATGATCAACACACACAGAGGGAGGAGCTACTGAGGTCACATGATCAACACACAGAGGGGAGGAGCTACTGAGGTCACATGATCAACACACACAGAGGGGAGGACCTACTGAGGTCACATGATCAACACACACAGAGGGAGGAGCTACTGAGGTCACATGATCAACACACAGAGGGAGGAGCTACTGAGGTCACATGATCAACACACAGAGGGGAGGAGCTACTGAGGTCACATGATCAACACACACAGAGGGAGGAGCTACTGAGGTCACATGATCAACACACACAGAGGGAGGAGCTACTGAGGTCACATGATCAACACACAGAGGGAGGAGCTACTGAGGTCACATGATCAACACACAGAGGGAGGAGCTACTGAAGTCACATGATCAACACACAGAAGGGAGGAGCTACTGAGGTCACATGATCAACACACACAGAGGGAGGAGCTACTGAGGTCACATGATCAACACACAGAGGGAGGAGCTACTGAAGTCACATGATCAACACACAGAGGGGAGGAGCTACTGAGGTCACATGATCAACACACAGAGGGAGGAGCTACTGAGGTCACATGATCAACACACACAGAGGGAGGAGCTACTGAGGTCACATGATCAACACACAGAGGGAGGAGCTACTGAGGTCACATGATCAACACACACAGAGGGAGGAGCTACTGAGGTCACATGATCAACACACAGAGGGGAGGAGCTACTGAGGTCACATGATCAACACACACAGAGGGGAGGACCTACTGAGGTCACATGATCAACACACACAGAGGGAGGAGCTACTGAGGTCACATGATCAACACACAGAGGGAGGAGCTACTGAGGTCACATGATCAACACACAGAGGGGAGGAGCTACTGAGGTCACATGATCAACACACACAGAGGGAGGAGCTACTGAGGTCACATGATCAACACACACAGAGGGAGGAGCTACTGAGGTCACATGATCAACACACAGAGGGAGGAGCTACTGAGGTCACATGATCAACACACACAGAGGGAGGAGCTACTGAGGTCACATGATCAACACACAGAGGGAGGAGCTACTGGGGTCACATAATCGGCACACACAGAGGGAGGAGCTACTGAGGTCACATGTTCAACACACACAGAGGGGAGGAGCTACTGAGGTCACATGATCAACACACAGAGGGAGGAGCTACTGAGGTCACATGATCAATACACAGAGAGGGAGGAGCTACTGGGGTCACATGATCAACACACACAGAGGGAGGAGCTACTGAGGTCACATGATCAACACACACAGAGGGAGGAGCTACTGAGGTCACATGATCAACACACAGAGGGAGGAGCTACTGAGGTCACATGATCAATACACAGAGAGGGAGGAGCTACTGATGTCACATGATCAACACACAGAGGGGAGAAGCTACTGAGGTCACGTGATCAACACACAGAGGGAGGAGCTACTGAGGTCACGTGATCCAGCACACAGAGGGGAGGAGCTACTGAGGTCACATGATCAATACATACTGAGGGAGGAGCTACTGAGGTCACATGATCAACACACACAGAGGGAGGAGCTACTGAGGTCACATGATCAATACACACTGAGGGAGGAGCTACTGAGGTCACATGATCAATACACACTGAGGGAGGAGCTACTGAGGTCACATGATCAATACAAAGAGGGAGGAGCTGCTGAGGTCACATGATCAACACACAGAGGGAGGAGCTACTGAGGTCACATGATCAACACACACAGAGGGGAGGAGCTACTGAGGTCACATGATCAACACACAGAGGGAGGAGCTACTGAGGTCACATGATCAACAGACACAGAGGGAGGAGCTACTGAGGTCACATGATCAACACACAGAGGGAGGAGCTACTGAGGTCACATGATCAATGCAGACAGAGGGAGGAGCTACTGAGGTCACATGATCAATGCAGACAGAGGGAGGAGCTACTGAGGTCACATGATCAACACACAGAGGGAGGAGCTACTGAGGTCACATGATTAACAGACAGAGGGAGGAGCTACTGAGGTCACATGATCAACACACAGAGGGAGGAGCTACTGAGGTCACATGATCAATGCAGACAGAGGGAGGAGCTACTGAGGTCACATGATCAATACACACAGAGGGGAGGAGCTACTGAGGTCACATGATCAACACACACAGAGGGGGGGAGCTACTGAGGTCACATGACCAACACACACAGAGGGAGGAGCTACTGAGGTCACATGATCAACACACAGAGGGAGGAGCTACTGAGTTCACATGATCAACACACAGAGGGGAGGAGCTACTGAGGTCACATGATCAACACACACAGAGGGAGGAGCTACTGAGGTCAGATGATCAACATACACAGATGGGAGGAGCTACTCAGGTCACATGATCAACACACACAGAGGGAGGAGCTACTGAGGTCACATGACCAGTGTCTCGTGTCTGACCGACTGTCTCAGGTACCTCTGTAGTCTGAAGGGATGGACTTGCAGGACTCCATGTTGTTCTTCAGGTGACGTAGTTTCTCTCTGACAGTCTTCATGTTCACTGTGTCTGAAGTCTGCATCCTGTTTACATCAGTACGGAGTTTACCCACCTAACACACACACACACACACACACACACACACACATGTAGTAACACGGCAGTCTGTTCAGGTTTAGTTTAGTTTCCTCTCATAGTTTATTTGCTGATGTAGTTTTTGTGTTTTATGTTGTTTTAATGTCTAATTGTTGTCATTTTGTGCCTCATTTGTGTTGTTTAGTGTGTGTGTGTGTGTGTGTGTGTGTGTGTGTGTGTGTGTGTGTGTGTGTGTGTTGTTGTACCTCTCTGGACAGTGTGTGTGTCTGTGTGTTGTTCAGCTGGTTGTGTAACACACTGATGTGGGTCTCCAGCTGCTGCATCTCCTGGTCCAGCTGTCTGAGGGTCAGCGCCGTGTACAGGCCCTGGTGCTGCAGGTACTGGTGGGGCTGCAGCCGGGCCGACATGTTCACAAGCTGAGCCTCCATCTGAGGGAGCCGCTGCCTGGACAGCACCACCTGCAGGACACAGAAATATCACATCAGAGTAAATGCTAACAACCAGTCAGTGTTGCAGAGCAGTACTGTGTCTGAATAATGCATTGAACTACAAATACTGTACAGAGGAACTTGTTCAGTACTTCAGTCAGTGAGAAACAACTTCTTAAAGGTATTTAAAGAATCGATGCGATGCTAGAGATACAGATAAAAGGGTGCCAGTGCAGCTCCTGCCGGTTGATATGTGCTGCTATAATTATACACAGGATATAGTTTACTTAAGTAAATTTTATTTTGAAAAGCCAGCAGTTTTCAGAATCCCGTGTAAGCCTATTGTTAATTTCAGAACTTTTATTTTGATAGTGTGGTGTACCTTGATGCACCCTGGTACCTCATTTCAGCTAGGGGCTTTTACTTTGAAAGGCCCAGGTGCATGAACTTCCTTCTCTCCACTTTGTTTGAGTTTTGCTCCGTTTTAAAGAAATGAACTAAAACTTGTAGCAGCTACAGATCCTTAACCCGCTGGTAGCTGGAGAGGCTCTTATTTTGAAGTCTAACCCAACAGATGTGGAGCCACTAAACAGTCTGATGTTGGTCTGGGACATCACAACCCATTAGAACCCGTTAGAACCTGTGTTGTTTTGTGTTTCATCCTAAACCAGGTTCTTGGTGTTCCTCATTCCTCGGTACCAGCTGGAACGTTCTCCTGAGGTCTGCTGCTTCACGGGTTCTTACCTGTTCCTGCATCACCTTCAGAGAACCTTCGCAGGCGTCTACTTCCTCCAGCACCGACTCGAACTTCACGGCTGGAAACACCCACATGGTGGTGTTCACTCTGCACATGCACGAGCCGTTCTTCCTGAGGCCCGACACTCGCTGAGCGCCAACGTCGACCTGCAGAACCAGAACCAGAACCAGAACCAGGCTGGAGTTTAACACAGGAGGTCCAGTCCAGGAAAACAACACGCTTATCTTTAGTGCAATGATAAAATAAAGATAAAGATTCAGATTCCATAAGATGATGATGCTGCCACCACCGTGCTTCACATCATCATGCTGCCACCACCGTGCTTCACACCATGATGCTGCCACCACCGTGCTTCACATCATGATGCTGCCACCACCGTGCTTCACACCATGATGCTGCCACCACCATGCTTCACATCATGATGCTGCCACCACCGTGCTGTGATATGAATAAAGTACTTCTATTCTATTAAGAAGTTTGTGAGACTCACTTAATGATCCATTAAATTACAAAAACAGAAACCTGTTGATTAAATATACAAGATATTTCTATAAAGTCACATGAAGAACTCATGTTACACCTGATGTGATCTACAACGACTGGTTTGAGATTATTCATTTAGATTATGATCATAACAACGTATGATTGGAATTAGAATCCTATCACATCATTATTCTTCAACACAAATGCTCAAATTCATTCAACCTTTATTTAAACTCAGAGAACACCGAGGCATGAAGGCCACATTCACAATTTACACTGTAAGAAACATCTGTAACGTCACATGATTCCTCCTTTTTATTTGACAGATTGCTTCTGTAGTTTTGGAACTAAAATATCACAAACATATCAGCAAAATGACAGAAACAGACTGAAGCTACATGAGTGATGTGAAATAAAAGAAGACCTTTGAACTAATTCATGATCTATCTGCTATAATCCCAAATTAACAGTATCAGTTTAATGAATGCACAAAGTTTATTTCATATTAAAGATCTGTAAAATATGTTTTAATGAGATCCTTCAGATTCTTCTCACTTGACAAGGAACATCACCATAAGATTCTTCAAAACATAAACTGAATTTCCAGCTCGACAGAAGGATTTTGACTTTGTTTTTAAAGCGTTTTAAAATAGATTTACATAATAAGTTTGTATTCTATCATTACTCAATCATATTTATAGGTAGTCTAAACGTTTTCACACATGTAAAGACTGTTCATTAAATGTTAAAAAGTTAAAAATACCTAAAATACTAAACATTAAAAATTCTGTTTTAAATGGAGTTGGTTATTTTCTGTTGTTGTAAAGTAGTTTTTGGTTCTGCCAGTTTTAGTTTTTAACCTAACACAGATCATTCTATGTGAGGAAAATCATTTTTCTAAACGTGTAAAACTGTGTTCTTCTGTGTGCAAAACACATCAGACTGTTAAATGTAGAGTGTTGATTAGAAAACGTGACTCACGGTGTTGAACAGCAGCAGAAGCAGCAGCATCATGTTGAAGCTCCAGAACGAAGAAGCAAACTCTTCTGTCTCTGTCGGCGTCGTCTCTTCTCTGATGAGCGTTAAAAACAGTTGCGTGTTTGACGGAAATAAAAATATTGAACTGAGGAGTTTCACATCTGTTGCGGTCAGACGATTTCACCATCTCCACTTCCTTCATCAGAACTAATTATTACTTCTTAATTCCCTTTTCTTTATTCCTGCAGCACCATTCTGGTCAAAATGCAGCCATATTTATAAAGACATTTTCAGTACAGGTCAAAAACCTGGTAAAAACTTGTCCTGTAACATTTATGTGGAACATAGACGCAGAGTAAAATTTGTAAAACTAGATAAAAATTATTGGCCGAGCTTCAGCGGCTCACCTTCCTCCACCTTGAACAGAACCAGGTTCCCAAAGTCTTGGGTGGTGGTGTAGACCACCGAGACTTTGGAATCACCTGTGGCCAGGTCCAGGTCAGTGTACAGGAAACACTCATCCAGGTGGCAGAAGTTACCCTTCAAGTTATACCTGGAACAACAGAGGACAGAATTCATGTCTCAACTGAGGAAAGAAAAATTCTGAAAGCATCATGACATGAAGCATGGTGGTGGCAGCATCATGACGTGAAGCACGGTGGTGGCAGCATCATGGTGTGAAGCACGGTGGTGGCAGCATCATGATGTGAAGCACGGTGGTGGCAGCATCATGATGTTCCTCAGCAGCAGGTCCTGGAAGGCTTGTAAAGGTAGAGGGTCAATGATGCAGCAGAGTCTAGAGAGTCCTGGAGGACAACCTGATTAGTCTGATAGAGACCTGAGAAGATCAGTTTTTCTCCATTTCAACCAGTAAAACCTTGAATGAAGTCTAACTCTGCTAATGTGAGCTTGAATTCTGGAACTAACATGATGCTAAAGTCTGTAAACCACCAACACTGAGCAGGACAGTGAAACATGCAACGTTCAGCAAACACTGTTCTTGTGGTTCAGTTAACAAACTCAGCTGTTGCTTAGATTCTGTCTGGAGACTCAAACCACATAATTAATCATTCAATTCGTG